>JANHFL010004443.1:27403-39953 GCA_032468155.1 Oxyrhabdium leporinum
TATAAGCTGTAAACCGCCCCGAGTCTTCGGAATGGGGCGGTATATAAATGTAAAAATAAAATAAAAAAATAAATAAAATAAAAGGGTGGCAGTGATGCAAAGGGGCATTTTGGCAGACTGCATGCAGCAGCTTTCTGCAAAGAGCTGTATTGTACTGCTGTTGCTCAGGGGATGTTTAAGCTTTTATTTGTCCCTGAATCCAATCCCAGCCCAGCTCAGCTCAGCTCTCTGAGCTGTTACACTTCTCTATTGCCATTTTCATTGAAAACACTCAGAACTAAATAAAAAATGTGAGAGAGAAGTCAATATGTAACAAATGTATGGGATTGTGCCTGGGATAGGGTTGGGGTCACTGTGGTGGACAAGCAACCCCAGAGCTTTACAATTCTGAGACTGTTTGCAGCTCAGCAAAGCAAGATATAGGGTGACCAAAAGACAGATATGGGGGGGTGTGATGATGTGGGTAAGGGGAGTTGGATCTCCAGTGGTCCTAAGTGCAGGCAGGCTGCCAAGCGCCTAAATTTTGATTACATGACTGCAAGGACACTACAACAGCTGTAGTGGGGAGAATATTTACATAACATAGGTGTATTACATTTGGCAAAAGTTTAAAACATCTATTTTAGAACTTACATCAATTAGTGAAAGTCAGGTCAGCACAAATAAATTATTTGTCCTCTAGCTTGGGAATGGATGCTTATGGGATCCAGGTACTCTGCAGTTAGCTAGCTATATAGCACAGGGCAGAAGCTTTTAAAAGCTGAGACTTATGATTATGAAGATATGCATAGCTACAAAGATCCAGCTTCTCAACTTTCAACCATTTGTATATCTGAACAAGAAGTAGGTAAAATCATCATCTGTTCAAAAGCTTTTATCAAGCTTGCTTTTGGAAGAACAATTTAGAAAATGCCTACGCATATTTCTTATGATATTTCAGAGATGCACAAATCAGTCTCATACACACATTTGTTACATATTGACTTCTCTCTTACATTTTTTATTTAATTCTCAGGGTTTTCAATGAAGACGGCAATAGAGGAAGTGTAACAGTTGTCATCAGACTGATTTCCATGGTACTCTGTTCATTTGAAGAAAAATGTTAACCAAACTAGCATCCTTATAATGATTTTGAAAGGGTATCTTAATTGTACTGCTTAGCAGAATCTATATACCAAATAACTTTTTAAAAATGAATTTAATATAAAAAAAATTAAAATGTTGCAACACATGGTTAGTTTTCTTTGCACTCTTGATATAAAGCTACAAACTGGAGATGAAGCTCTGTTGAGGAGTGGGATACACATCTCTTTCCTTGAACAAGATGATAGGAACTCCAAATTGCCTGATTCCAGGTTTTGTTTCCCTTTATGCTGAGTCAGTACATATCTCAGAAACTCTTTTTTAATGTAAATAAAAACATTTAAAATAAGATGAAATTATCTATAAAAATCCATTTGATTTTGTTTTCAATGTAATAATCAAAATCCGATAAACAATGGAATGTAAATTAGCCTCATATGTGTAACCACAGTTAATAACCTCAGTCCAAAGTGTGTTCTTCTGTTGCCTATGGACAAACAGTCCTTATATAATGTTGTTATATTTGAATCAGACTGATAACTGCTCAAAGATGTCTCCTAATAGTAATAAAATTAAATAGTAATAATAAATAAAATAAAATGAAAATGAAAATGAAAAAAATAAAATAGTAATAAAATTCATGCAGAATTTCAGTTTTGATTTTTATATTTTCCGTAGATATTTTTTCTACAGGAATGATTCCAAAAGGACTCATAGAGGAAAATGCTATGAATATACTTCTTTTATGCTCAAGAGTATTCTCAGAATGGAAAAATGTAGAAATATTTCATAATAAACTTAACCACTCCTGTATATAACTTTAAACAAAAAAACCCCTATCTTCCTTAATATGGCTATTTGAAAATGGTGAAAATGAAACAAGCATATTGGATTGTACACAATTCAGTTACAGGAAGGGTTTGGAAAACTGAGTATTGTGTTGTCACATTTATCAGACTCAACCAATTCCAGGAAGGAAAAAGGAATTGTGCATAACAGATGATCAAAATAGAATCGATGTTTAGCTGAATGTAAGAAGGCAATGTTCTACCAATTCTATTAAAAAATAAATTGGTGAACAGAAATTGTTTTCCTGGATTCTCTACAAGCAGCCAAAAATACCAAGAACAAAGACTGTCAGAATAAAGAAAAGAATCAGGCCAAGTTATTATGCAGCAGCAACCAAACCACATTCTGTACCAATGCATCTGTTGTTGAACAAAAGACAGCAATGTTCCTTTGATAGGAGCAGAAAAAAGAATAGCAGTTTAAAATAAATATTTGACTGCTTCCTCAATCCCATCCCTAGCTAAAGAAAATCAACAAAGAATCCATGAAAGCTTGGACCAGTGTTTAGCAAACATTCTGCAGCTATGAATGTTAAACAAATGATTGAAATACGAAACATTAGAGAATCCATTTAAATACCCAATCACATGTTTTCATCTTGATGTTTTCCTCTTGAAGAGCATGGGGTAGATTTTTCAGTAAATACGATCAGGATTATTGTGTACACTAGCCCTTCATTCCATTTTTAAAACTCATTTTAAATCGAGTTTTTCTATCATAACAACTAGTTACTCAGAGTATAAACTAGTAAAGATGGTTATTCATTTAGAAATCACTAATTACTAAGGGACATTTAGATACCCAATCTAATAAAATCTCAGTTTTAGTTACTCTTTCTTCATGTCTCCTATTCATTTTTATTCATATATGCAACATCACAGTTCTACCATATTTGGGGGAAAAAACTCCGATTAAAATATTCTTTATTCTTAATATTAAAAAGAGGCAGGATAGAATATTTCCCCTAAAAGAGAAGAGGAGAAAAAATCTAAACAAAGGCAGCCCCAATAGCAACTCCAGTTTTCCTGCCAGAGGAAAACAGCCTCAAGCAAAAGCTTGAAGACAAATTGGTTTCCCAAAAGTAGAGAAGGGAACAAGGGGATCAGCCATATTGGACTTAATTCTCACTAACAATGATAGAAGGTGTTGAAGCTACAGAAATCTTGGGGAAAGTGATCATGCAATTTTGGAATTCAACACAAGCAGTAGAACAAAGTCAAACTAGTGTCTTGGAATTTAAAAGAGCTAATTTCAATAAACTTAGAGTTTGGGAAGGATTCCATGGATGAGAATCCTCAAGGGCAAAACAAGCTTGGGAAATTTTGAAAAGTGTGATTATAAAAGCCCAGTCTAGCACAATACCAATGAAGAAGAAAAATAACTGCTCTCAAAAAAACCCAGCATGGCTGCATAAAGAACTCTCTGATAAATTGAAAGACAAAAAGACAAGTACAAAAAGTGGAAAGAGGGGTACATAACTAAGGCAGAATATCAGCAGATAGCCCATACCTGCAAAGATGGGTTTGTCAAAAACAGATCATGCCAGACAAATCTTATTGCATTCTTTGACAAGTGACAAAATTAGTGGACCAGTGGAATGCTATAATTTACTTGGACTTCAGTAAGGCATTTGATAAAGTAGACCATAACTTGATAAGATAGAAAAATGGGGGTTAGACAGCATCAACACCAGATGGATCCGTAACTGGCTGACCAACCGCACTTAATGTGTAATCTTCAATAGAACTGCATCTATATGGAGGGATGTATGCAGTGGGGTACACTAAGGCTCTGTTTTAGGCCCAGTACTCTTCAACATCTTCATCAATGATTTGGACAAGGGGATAGATGGAGAATTCATCAAATTTGCAGATGACACCAAGCTAGCAGGAATAGCCAACACTCCAGAGTATAGGTTTAAGATACAGAAGGGTATTGACAGACTTGAACATTGGACGCTATCTAACAAAATGAAATTCAATGGTGAAAAAAGTAAGCTTCTACATTTAGGCAAGAAAAACAAAATGCACAGGTACAGTATATATGGTACCTTGCTCAATAGTAGTAACTGTGAGAGGGATCTTGGAGTCCTAGTGGACAATCATTTAAATACGAGCCAGCAGTGTGCTGCAGCTCCCAAAAAAGGCAACACAGTTCTAGGCTGCATAAACAGAGGGATAGAATCAAGATCATGTGAAGTTTTAATACCACTTTATAATGTCTTGGTAAGGCCACATTTAGAATACTGCATTCAGTTTTGATTGCCCGATATAAAAAAGATGCTGAGACTCTAGAAAGAGTGCAGAGAAGAGCAACAAAAATGTTAGGGGATTGGAGGCTAAAACATATAAAGAATGGTTCCTGGAATTGAACATGTCTAATTTAATGAAAAGAAGGACTAGGGATGACATGATAGCAGTATTCCAATATTTCAGGGGCTGCCACAAAGAAGAGGGAGTCAATCTATTCTCCAAAGCACCTGAGGGCAGGACAAGAAGCAATGGATGGAAACTATAACCAAGGAGAGAAGCAACCTGAGCTAAGGAGAAATTTCCTGACAGAACAATTAATCAGTGGAACAATTTGCCTCCAGAAGTTGTAAATGTTCCAACACTAGAGGTTTTTAAGAAGAGATTGGATAACTATTTATCTGAAATGGTATAGGGTTTCCAGCCTAAGCAGGGGGTTGGACGAGAAGACCTCCAAGATCCCTTCCAACTCTGTCATTCTATTCTATTCTCGTGAAGAGGCTAGTCTTTAGGGATGGAGAATTTGTATTCATTCAGAAAGAGTGGGTCAATCTATTCATAAGCAAAGAGCAGCCAGAAATCCTAAATAAGCAATAGGCAAGGAATCCAAACTGACAAGATTATCTCACACAAACACTTAGGATTTGCATTTTCCCTTTTGCCTGTAGAGCCAGCCATGACCCCTACATGACCACTTAGGAATTAGGCAGCAGCCATTAAAATATTGGAGGACATATTCTTACACAGGAACAGGCATGTCAATCACAAAGCCCCAAAGAATGTATAAAACCCCACCTACTCTCAACCTTAAACATTGTATGTTTCTCATCTTCTCCCACAGAAGCTGCTTCCAACAAAAAGAATGGGAACAGACCAGTTACAGATGCTTTTGTAAAGGTGCATCAAGATGACCAACTATTGTCTTACAGAGACAATACAGAGACAATAACTATTGTCTTACAGAGACGAATTTGTTTCCTGCCTTTATTATTTTTACAAACAACTCAAGGCAGCAAACATATCCAACACACCTTCCTCCTCCTATTTTCCCCACAACAACCCTGTGAGGTGAATTGAGCTGAGACAGTGACTAGTCCGAGGTTACCCAAACCAGCTGAGTTTCATGGCAAAGATGAGATTTGAACTCATTGTCTCTTGCATTCTAGCCAAGTGCCTTAACTCCTAGACCAAACTGATTTCATGCCTAAATTGACAATTTCCTTCCAGCCAATGCCCCTCAAATATTTAAGGTCATATATGAAAACAAAGCTCTGTTCCAGCAGAATAGATAATTGTTGAGCTGGATAGGTCCTTCAAGTGGAGCAGCTTCCCATTTAATATGCTTTATCTTAAACAAGAACAGTGACTGATCAGATATGTTACTAACCCAACAGCAGCGCCAGTCTAAGTGAGAAAATAGTAATGTATTTTGAATATGAGACAGAACTGATTTAAATAAAAGTTTAGAGAAAAGTTTTCCTTCTTGGAAAGTAGTTAACAGGCCCTGGAATAAATATGGAAAGGAAGATAATTTTGAAACATATATATATATATTTGTATGTGTGGGGGCAGGAGAACTTCTGGAGCTCTCTGTTCTGTTTCTAACATCTACCAGCCATACATTTTAAAGAAATTTCCAAGTAGAGCATTTTGATGATATATGTCCCTGTTTGTCTGTAACTTCTGGGATTCAGAATTATATTGGTTATGAAAATTGAGATTCTATTTTTTACAATGGCTGTAGCTGACATGGACACCACAGAAATACAGCAATAGCCTTGGGTGGGGTTGAAATATAATTAATGGAAATGGCTGAAGAGGGGAATTTGAACCACTCCTAACTTCTTGGAAGAAGCAGCTAGAGAAACAGAGGAATTGTTTGATTTTTAAGAAAAAAAATGAAGTTTTCTAAAAACCGCATCCTCTGCAAATTAAAAACCCTTAACCTTAATCCACAAGGATTTAGGAAAATCATAGTGCACTTCCATAGGGAGACCTATTCTTGTTTTAAGGGCATCTCAGTCATCAACTGGAAAATATCTCAAAGTGATGAGAGGAGTGATGATAGCGAATTGAGATACTACCTATACTGGCTGGTCTTTGGGGTCCCACAATGAGCAAATCATATTCCTTTTTTCCATATAATCAATAACAGAGAGGCACTTTTGAGAGGGGAAAGAAACTGAGCTATGTAACGCTCCCTGGAAAGAAGGCTGCCACCCCTCCCAACATAGTCTCAGTGCTCCAGAAGGCAGTTTCTCAGCCAGGGTTGAGAACCGGAATGTGTCATTGAAAAAGAGAGCCAAGAATCATTATCAGCTGGGATAGAATACTCAAATCTCTAAATTGCAGGGTTTAGAAAACACTAATACATGAGAGGGAGATACACGCCCCGAGAAATACAATGCAAAGAAGGAGAAAAAGACTCACCGAAGTAGACATTCTTGTCACACTTGGGGCACTTGGATGCCATGATGGATAACGAAAACCTAACCGCGAGCTTTTTCTATGCCTGTCAGCCCCCCCAACACGCTTCTTCTCTCATCTACCCACGCCGGCTGGAACACGCCTTAGTCGCATGTCCATTGGCTGCGCTCTCCAGTCAAGGGAGGAGAAGGTATTTAGACAAAGTCGCCACTGGGTGGAGCTATTAGTTTCTCCCCCCCCCCCTTCTCGGCCTCCCTTTATTGACGAAAGATCAAAAATAGAGCAGTGGAATACCTTCCTGCTGTATCCTTTCAAGCATACAGAAAGTCAGCTTCCGGTGGATGGGAAAGTGAACTCTGCTTTGCTTCTAGTTCTTAGGTTGGTTGCTGTCTGCTGCCTCAGTGGTAATGCAATGATAATGCCCACCATCAGCAAGAAGGGTGCACACTGGGAAGCTGCTACTTCTCCTTTTAGTCAGTGCTCCCAAATAGCATGGTGGGAAGACCTGGGCCTAAGAAGGGTTATACTGCATGAACAGGTATCTAAACAGGTGGTGGTGGCTGTTCTTATTATCTACTTTATCTACACCGATAAGGCAAGGGTCAGCTGCTAAAATCAAAAGCTGCAGTATCCACATGGAAAATAGTTACAAGACAGTAATGTGAAGTAAACTGAAGCAGGCTTAAGATGAGTTGGAGACCAGGAGACTGCTGTCAAACTAAGGTCATAACAAGTCAAAGTTGCCTATCTTCTATGCCACTCTCAGCCATTGCTGAAGCTGACATAGCAAGTTCCTCAGGGTCTTGCAGAAAAACAAGGTGGAACAACAACTGATGACCTCCTTTTACTGGTCCACGATAGAAAGCATCCTCACTTATTGCATTACGGTATGGTATGCTGGCTTGACAGCCGCGGACAGAAAGACATTACAGAGGGTGATGAGCACAGCACAAAACATCAAGGGCTGTCCCCTGACACCACTGGACGAAATTGCCAGGACTTGCTGCTTTAGCAGAGTGAGGAAAATCCTCAAGGATGATTCACATCCTGGTCAGCACTTCTTTACTCTCCTACCATCGGGCAGGAGATATAGAAGCATAGCCAGTCGTACGAACAGGCTGAAGAACAGCTTTTATCTGTGGGCTGTCAGACTCCTGAATGCAACATAATATCATAAATATGTAGTATAATAGACTCACAGGGCCAGCGCAATGTGTAATATGTTCACATTGGTGCAGTATAATATAATGTAATGTTTTGCACATATATGTATAGAGGATTGTGTGTTTGTTAGTATGATTTACTGGGTTAGGGATTTTCTTTCTTTCACTGTGAGTTATTGAGATGTATTTGCATTGGGGGGATGCACTAAGGGAGGCTCAGCCAATCTCATTGTACAAATGTTGTGCATTGACAATAAAGGTTTGAACTGGGGTGGATATAGAGTTCAGTAATGCATCTAACATCCTGAAATCCTACTAGAACAAAATGTGGGCTAAATTATGCTAATGTTAGGTGGATAGAGATCTGCAGGATCCAATCTGAGTTGGTCATCAGTACTAGAGGTTATACCTCCAAGCTTTCGGACTCGTGCTGGAGCCCATCCACAGGGAACTTCTCTCTCTCCTGATTGACAGAGCGAGAGATCTGTTTCAAAAAGTGTATTTAACAAGCATATATCAATAATGGCCATGTCAAATAGCAAACTGCAGGGCTTGTACGATGCCATATACATTCTCTTGTAAATGACTTAAATAAGGGGTTCAAAATATTATCCAATCTGCAGGAAACACACAGTTACAGTTAATTGTAGTTAACAATTTAGGATAGCTTCTAGATGCAAAACAATCTTGACAAATGCAAATTACTGTCTATTGCTCAAAATCAAAGACATAAGACAGCATGGCTGTGTGTGCTCATGATGGGCAGCAGGACATGCAAATAGGATCTGGGTGTCTTGGTGGATCATAAATAAGACATAACCAACAGTAAGGTACCCCTAACCTCTCCCTTTTCAATTTCCAACCCAAATGGAGTCCTTAAATGAAGATGAAGAAAAGTCATTTTCCTTTCTATTTTCGGTTGGACAGACCAGATCTAAAATGTCACATCCACTTCAGGGCACCTGATTGTAGGAAAGACATTGGAAACCTGGAGCATGTCCAGAGGAAAACAACCAACATGATAAGCAGATAGTTATGGGAATGGTTGGAAGTATTGACTATGTTTATGGAGAACAGACGTCTATAAGGAGACAAGAGGAATATCTTCAAGTATCTGAGGGGATGTTATGTGGCAGATAGAGTAAACTTGCTCCATGTTGATTCAGAAGACAAGGGACAATATGTTTTCATTACAAAGAAGCAGCTTTCAACCAAACAATGGGAAGAATTTCCTAATGGTACAGGTTGTTTAACAATAGAACAGATTGTTTTGGGAAGTAATTTATTTTTATGAATTTTGATTTGTTAAATTTGTGTTCAATCAAATAACTGAATGAGGTCCACAAATGCTTTTGTTCTTAAAACTGAGTATTTCTGTATTTGGATCTAATAGCAATTAAATTGGTTTCCAGACAGGGTCCAAACTGCACAGGCAATTCAACCAGTTATATTCAAAGAATGCTTAGGTCCTATTGGAATGAGAGTTGAGCCAAAACTGATCAGAATATATTTTTGTGATAATATTTCTGGGACTTGTTCTTATTCCTCCAGTATACTTATATTACTGTATTGATTTCAAGGGATCCAAGAATGATTTTTTTTTAAAATACAGGCACCTAAAGCTTTGTTTGCCTCAACTTTAAATACCATATTTAAGCATATTTTGAATCTGATAAAATTATTCTTGATCTTTCATTTGCAAGAAATAAGTCATGTATAAAAGTCTCAGTAGAGAAATAAACAACGTATTTGACCTATTAATGTTGCACTGTATGAATTTTGGATATTTGCTAAAGATTTTGTACTGTATATACCAAAAGCCACTTAGCCTAGCAACTTGAACAGAAATATTTTGTGGTCAGTAATTCTGTCAGTGTTTAAAAACAAAACAGACCAAATCCAGATAAAAGAACCATTTGCTTAGCCAACATTTCTGTAGATCCAAAATCTGCTGCTGCTGACTTTTCTAAACAATCCTTCACATACTTCACACACAATCTTTAAATATTAATTAATAATATTATTATTAATTCATTTTTTTATGTTTCCTTATAGCTATATTCCTAGCTATATTCTTATTTTCATTTCAGAATTACCCATAACTATTTAATTGATGCTTGGTATAATATTGTTGCAGCTTCATAAAATGAATTGTTTATAATCCATATATAATCAACATCTCACATTAATATAGTTAGCATAAATTATTGCTTATTTATGTAATTATATGAGATACCCTCTGATTAAAGGCTATCATTAAAACAATCCCTTTCACTTCAATAAATCAAAGTTTTCTGTTAAATAAAAAGCTTTCTGGTTTTTCCCCTCACATTAGAGGTTCTAAGAATTTTTAATTAACAAGTATTTTCCTGTCTGACAACAGCTTATATTTAATTTAAATTAATTAATAATCTAATACAATAACAGAGTTATATGCTGATTTATTTTCTTATTATATATTTAATGTAAATTTAATGTTTCTGAAGTTTAGTCTGAAAGACACATATAAAAAAATCTCTATTTCATGTAGTATTTACACTTTCGCTTTTCATCTTTCTCTTGATTAATGATCTTCCCCATGCCAGCAGCTTTACAATTAAGCTTCGATTAACATAAATAATAAACAGATAGTGCCATGATTGAGTAATCTTCAATGTTTGTAATTAATGAGAGAGAGAGAGGAGAGAGAGAGAGAGAGAGAGAGAGAGAGAGAATGAGAAAGGGACAGACAGACAGACAGACAGAGAGAAATGGCCTTTAAAAATTGGAAAAAGAAAGAGGAAGGAGAAACAACCAAATGAAGCTGTTAAATGAACCCCAGGGCATTTTTGTAATTGGTTTCATGTCCCCAAATCTGCAGAAATATTTGCTCACTGCTCGCTGCTGTTGCCAATCTTGCGATGTTCGGTCCTCCTAGGAACAAACGGCTGACAATGAGAGAGAGTGAAACTGGTATCTCTAGCCAACGCCATTTCCCTGTCTCTTGTCAGTGTTACAGGTCTGCAGTTTAACAGCTGTGATGAAATGATGCTGAGGTGCCATGGAAACATGACTTTGGCAAGGAGGGCAGGAGAAATGAGGAGTTAGAAAGGCAGGATGAAGTGATACTTGTCAGGCATGAGAAGTACCTGCCTTGCAACTCCAGTGTTTTCTGCAGGCGTCTTCTCACATATTTCTTCTTGTACCTTAACTGAGCTGTAGGATAATCCCAGAAGCATATTAGAATTGTGGAAGTGCAGCAGAGTTGCAAATCCCAAAGAGTCATTGGTCCAAATGAAGCATCTACAAGAGTCTCAAGAAATAACCAGTGTCTACACTCCCTCTTCCTTACCCCAATTTAAACCTTACATCAGTCTAGTTCAGGGCTGTCAAACCTGAGGCCCGGGGGCCAGATCCAGCCCACGGGGTGCTTAGATCTGGCCCGTGGGGCTGCCCTGGAAACAGTGAAGGACCGGCCCTCGATGCCTCTGCCAGCGAAAACAGAGCTCATGAGGGTCACATGTGGCCCTCCCAAGCTCCATTTTCACTGGCAGAGGGTTGCAGGAGGCTGTCCCACCCAAAAACAGAAGCCAATTTTTGCTGGCAGAGCATTCAAGCCATCACAGGTGCCCCCCGACACGAGTGACATCATGTTGGCCACACCCACCCCAGCCCCCCGAGGTCAAACATGACCCTGATGTGACCATCAATGAAATCAAGTTTGACACCCCTGGTGTCATCTGATGAAGTGATCTGTACTAGCTTTATCAGCAGTCAGCCTCCAAAAATGATACCAAACAGGAATCTGTTCTAGATGTAAAAGTGGGGTGGGCAACTATAGCTCGTTTATGACCTATGAATTTCAACTCTCAGAATTCCTGAGACAGCATTGTCTCACCTCATCCTGCCTTTCCTGCTCCTCAGCTCTCCTGCCATCCTAGCTGAACTCATGTTTCCATGGCTGTCTCAGGAATTCTGAGAGTTGAAGTCCACGGGTCATATAGGGGCAGTTGCCCACCCCTCTCCAGTAGTTTGTCTGTCACCTCTAATTTCAGATAATAGGGAGAGATAGAGAGGAAGCCCCTTTATAACAACCAAGTCTCTAAGACGTTTGAAATGCAATTATAAGGTCAGGTATAAGTAATTGAGATGGTATCTGAACAGTATCTCAGAAATAATGTATTCACCGATAATAAATACAGTTTAAATGTACAATGGGGGATATGTTTGTATTGATAGCAAACATTTTTTATCCTTTTGATTTTTACTGAATGCACAATAACATAGCAACCACATTGATTTGGTTTTAACTCAGCTCTCCTTCCTGATCTGACTCTCATGCTTGTATCCCAGCACAGTCATGACAGAACTAGAACCCACAGAAACATGGGGAGTTTCTCATTGTCCTCTCAGTGGAGGAGCAGGAACACTTTAATTCACAGTTCACAAGGTGAAAGAAAACCTCATCATTCCCCAAAAGTAACCTGGACTTGCCTTACTTGGAAGGAGAGGAAGCTCAATTGTGCTAGCTTGTTGAGGTAGAATAGGACCAAGTGCTGACATCAATGTGGCACCTGTCACTGTTCCAACGAAATTCCCTCATCTCCATTCAATAGTCAGAAACAAAGTCCATCCAAAAGAGAAACCATATTGGCACATCTGGGAAAACCCAAATCTGAGAGTTCTGGGTATTCCCATCCCAAAAGAGAATTCAAGGACCATCCCCTGCACCCCATCAGTCCATCACATTATCCAATCAATTCTTCGCCCCATTTAGAGACATCCCCATCCAGGTGCAGT
>JANHFL010004443.1:49045-63514 GCA_032468155.1 Oxyrhabdium leporinum
AAGCTTCTTGGATGAGAAGCGAAACGTCTTCAAAGAAAAACAAGAAAGTCCAGTTGCCTCTTGAAAAAGCACCTTTGCGGCACCTATAGATCATGGTTCCTGCTAATAGGTGCTAATTATTCCATGGATCTAAAGAATGATATATAGGTCCAGACTCACTTCCACCTTGTAAGAAAATACCAAGTAAAGGCTCTCCACTCCCTGATTACATATGTGCTCTTCTGTTTCTTGATCTGGATATGGATGCATTGTTTGGAAAATAAATCACATAATTTGGTGGTTCTTGCCAATTCCATGTTCCAACCCCCCATGCTCAGTTCCAATGTTTGATGTTGGACTTCAGAGCTTTAGCACCTCCACTTTCTGGCTGTTACATCCATGTGGCCAAACTGATTTTACGTCCTTTTTTGCAGCACTCATTAAATGACTCACTACAGTAGTTCACTATGGGTGCAGCTTTGCCCAAAACTGGAAATAATTGCCAGTTTCAGGAAAACGGCTGGAAAATGTTTCATATGGCTGCAACACACTGCAAACAGCTGTAGGGCAGCCCAGTTGCCAAGCGCCCAAAGTACAGTCAGGTGATCTCAGAGGGAGGGGTGACCATCAGAATTTCAAATCCAGGTCATAAGCACTCCTAGAATTGATTCGTTGGAACTTTGAACGGTCGTTAAGTGACCGGTCGTAAGTCAGTCATTAGTGGGATCAGGGAGATGTGTCATGTGATAACATTAACATTAGAGTTAGAGAGCTGAATTTAATTCTACAACCATCAAAAAGAAATTTTAACATGACTTTACTTTTTACTCTAAGATTCCTTCAATTAAAACTATCACAAGAAAGGGTGAAAATGCAACCACTTATCTCCAGGATCTGGGGGATTGAAATGCATGAGGGAATTATCCCAGATGGGTTGAAAAGACGTTTAAGATCTCTGCCCCTATTTACCAGTGTTGTAAAAGCAAAGAAGCCAATGACAACTCCAGGTATGTTGATTTAGAAAAAGATTTATGTTCGTGTTAAACTTTTGCCATTCTTTCCCTTTTTTCTTCCGAATGTTTTTCCTGCAAGTACAGTGTATGCTTTTTTCAGATCAATGGAGTGTGTTCATCCATTGATTCGAACAAGAACTGACCCATCAGCTTGTGCCCCTCATTTTGCACTGAGTGAGTGACTAACCGAAAGTCACCCAGCCAGCTTTCATTCCTAAGACAGGACTAGAAATCAGAGTCTCCTAGTTTTTAGCCTGGTGCCTTCAACCACTAGACCAAATAGGCTCTCCCTAGACATTTTTCCATTACGCACTGTACATTTATAGTAACAATAGCAGGCCATATATTTAATATATAATATATTTTAATCTACTTTGTATTCTATACTGTGTGCCACTATAACATTCCAAAAGCAAACTGTTGCAGTTGTGTTTTTTTTTAATGCATTATCTTGATCCTTCTCTACCTGAGGTCAGGCTCAGATCTGGCACAAAGAAGCATTGCTCACCTTCGTGGACAATCATATTAGCAGACACATAGGGAAAATGCAGCCCAGTTTCTATGCCTAACATATTTCTGTAGCTTTTTATAGCATTCACCAACTCCTCTTGATTTAGTGCTTCCAGAAATTACATTGATATATTTCTACATCACTTCATAACTGTCCTGCAAGGTTTATTTTGGGTACCACGTTATTTAGCAAATATTTTACCCTAAGCCTTTGAATGCTAATAATTAATTTTATTTTATATTGGTCTTCTTTTAATGCTAATTTAATAAATATTTGTCTTCTAACTTGTACATCACCTAAAGCCATTAAGAAGGAACCTGTTTAAATGTCTCTCTAGATTATTTATGAATTCTAGGTTTGTGAAATGTTGAAAGCAACTGAAATAAGGACTCTTACAAGGGCTGGATAAATCTAAAATTTAAACTCTAAACAAATAAAAGGGGAAATGAATTGGGTGGGAAATTCACCCGCTGTATTTCTGGTCAACTCCTACTCTACTGAAAGAGGAGCTGAAACAAACAGGAATCTTGCATTAAGTTCCCTTTTCCAGACTATAATGGAAGGTTTCTAAATTCCTAAGAGAGGGTAGAATAGAGATGCCAGCACCTAGAAATACATTACAGTCCAACATATAGTTTAAAGCAATAGATGTAGCAATATTGTGATACATTATTCTATAGCCTTCACTTACATGGCAGTGTGTAAATGAGTTTGTATATAACATGCTTCATGTTGAATTTTCATTAAGTAGTTTTTTAAAAAACGTATTACTCTATATAATGAAAGTTCTCTTGCTGGTATATAATATATGTGATATACTGTAGTAGATATGATAAAATCATCTTGAAAAAGTGTCCAGTTCTTTTATGAAGAAACACGAAGGAAGCCCTGAATAATGCAATTTTCTTTGCCCTAACAAGGGATCAGAAAGGCATTTCAGGATCAGCTGATATCCTGAACCCAGCGCCCACGGAGAAAAATCATGGATAACAAAAATGAATCTGTCATTACTGAATTCATTCTTCAGGGATTCAGAGGCAATCCCAAAATGCGGTTTATAGTTTTTACGATTTTCCTCCTGGTTTATGCCATCACTGTCTTAGGGAATGTGGGGATGATTCTGCTGATTTGCACTAAACCCCAACTTCACAAACCCATGTATTACTTCCTGGGCAACCTCTCCTTTGTTGATCTCTGCTGCTCTTCAGCTATTTCTCCAAAAATGCTGATTGACTTGTTGGTTGAAGGAAAAAGAATTTCATTTGGTGCCTGTGCTACACAGTTCTTTCTGCTTGCTACATTTGGAGATACAGAGTGTGTTTTCTTGGCCATGATGGCCTATGACAGATACGTGGCCATCTGCAACCCGCTTCTCTATCCAGCTATAATGTCCAAAAAGGTCTGCCAGCAAATGATTGCTGTTGCATATTGCATAGGCCTAATGGATTCAATAGTTTACACTTCCTCAACTTTTCGACTGAAATTCTGCCGGTCAAATGTTATTAATCATTTCTTCTGTGACATACCTCCACTCTTGATGATCTCCTGCTCAGATACGTACATCAGTGAAATAGTGATAATTGTCATTGCTGGCTTTATCGAAGTAAGCAGCATAGCTATGATTCTTGTATCCTATGTTTCCATTTTGACTATAATCTTGAGAATGCACTCTGCTCAAGGCAGGTACAAAGCATTTTCCACCTGCGCCTCTCACCTGACAGCTGTTGGGATATACCATGGGACAATACTCTTCATATACTTTCGGCCCAGCTCCAGCTATTCCATGGACCAAGACAAATGGACCTCTATGTTCTACACGGTTGTGATCCCCATGCTCAATCCTTTGATCTACAGCCTGAAGAACAAGGAGGTGAAAGATGCTATGTCAAAATATCTTGGTCATATATGGGTTTGGAAAGGGAGAAACTTTGTTTTACAATGACTTGAAAGGGTGGCCATTTGGGGGGTTGGGGTACATACTGACGATCTATCTAGAAGGCACAGTAAAACCAGATTGAATTTTTGAATTTTTAAATGATGTGGCTGTAGAAAATTCAATAGGCAACTTAATAATAATCTCTACCACTTTAGAAAAGAGGAAATTCAGGTATAATGTGTCTTAGTCAAGTGTGAAAGCCACAACCTGTCAGCTAGTATACCTAAAAGACATTTGTGACAGAAAATTTAATAGGCACCTTAATAATAATCTCTACCATTTAAAAAAAAAATACGAAATTGAGGGGGGGGAAGCATACATTTTGCATTCTTCTTTTTTCATCTCTTGTTTTTCAACTCTACATGAAATTGCTGAATATTATCTCAATAAAAAGCATACGTTATTTAAATATAATTTGCCAATATAAGTCTTCACTTCTGCCAAAGGCCACCATTTCAGTTTAATCAGAGAAACTTGGCACTTCCAACTGGTTGACTCTTTTAGTTCCTTCCCACAATCTTCAGGTAAATGGGCCTCTATGTTCTACACGGTTGTGATCCCCATGCTCAATCCTTTGATCTACAGCCTGAGGAACAAGGAGGTGAAAGATGCTATGTCAAAATATCTTGGCCATATATGGGTTTGGAAAGAGAGAAACTTTGTTTTACAATAACTTGAAAAGATGGCCATTTGGGGGGCGGCGGTGTACATACAGAAGATTTATCTAGAAGGCACGGAAAAATCAGATTGGGGATATTAGAATTTTTAAAGGATGTGGCCGTAGAAAATTTAATAGGCAATTTAATTGTTAGGTTCCCTAATTTAGATTTGATAGAACGCTTAAGCTAATTAAAAGAAGAACTTAAGCGGAGGCTTGAAAAAGAAAAACTGTGTTTTATTTGTACACAGGAAAGGCAGGGTGAGTAACCTAAGCACACTTCAAAGGAAGGCGTTAGGATACCCACAAAACTCAGCTGAAATGTGTATTCCTTTTTATAGTGTTAGAAAGTCTGGTTTAATCCCTAATTCCGGCCTCCTAATTTAGGATTGCACTGCCTTGCAAAAGGTAGACGGTCTGCAAAAGATAAACATTTCTTCATTAACCTTATCTCATCTCTCCATTTGCCTTAGGGAGCTCCTGGTACTAAAGGATGCATAACAGTAGAAATTGAAAGGTGTCACTTAAGGCCGAGACCCTCTGCCTTCTGTATCTCTCTGGTGATGTATTCTTCCTGAGCCATTCTCTGACTGTTTACAAGAGATAAGGAAAATAGCAGAATAGAAACGTATAATTGACAGTTGCCAATTACTTTTACAGAGGCCTGGTATGTGTTATAGGGAATTACAGAAAATACTTCTTAGCTTATGTGCGTTACAGAATACAAATAATACTATATATGTGTGTGTGTGTGTGTGTGTGTGTGTGTATCTTCGGTTTTTCGGGTTTTTGCCCGCGTAGATTTGAAGGTTTCTTGGCGACGTTTCGATGAAGTCTCATTCATCATCTTCAGGCTTGCGTATTCGGCCTTGTTCTTCTCCGAATGGCTTGGGATTGTAGCTGTTTTTTCCTTTTAACTACTGGTGGAGGTGTGGTTTGACTGGATGGGGGTGTCTGGATGAAGGCGCCAAGAAACCTTCAAATCTACGCGGGAAAAAACCCGAAAAACCGAAGATACACATATACGTATATATATCTACATCTGTGCATACTTTCATATGGGGATACCTGTGGAGTCTCTGAGACCAATGCTATTCTATTTTTTTCTTTTCATGGGGCTCTCAGATGACATTCATCTTTCCTTTGCAGAAGAAACATTTTGGCAGACGGTGTCTAACTTTGTGCTCTCTGAGCTTGGTTGTTTGTGTTTCATTACCCAACTAGCTAACATCATCAACTGCAAGTGAGTTACACCATACAATGACGAAATATTTGCAAGCAAACCACCAAGTTCAGATAGCACCAAGAACAACTCAGTTCATTCCTGAGCTATAGCTATTCTCTTTAACTACCTTGTTTGTTGCTTCTTCTATCTGACCAGGATCTTAAGGTATCCTCCCAGAGTTTTGTGCTTCTCTTTGTTCTGTTTGAATCACTTAGGACTGAAGAATAGTATTAATCTTGGTGATGGCCAATATTAATTATTTTCATGTTGCTATGTTGTATTTAATGGCTTTTACTTATAACTATAGATTTTAGGTGTGCCTGTTCCTGAATATATGTGTTACATATGTAACATATATTGTGTTTTCTGTTTGTAAGGCTGTAATAAATTAAGTAGTTCATTGGATGATTTTGAGCCAATCAAGTTCTTTCAAGTTACATTGAAGGGAGTGTTTTGCATGGTGTTTTGAGCTCCTACAGCAAAAATGGGATAATTAAATAAAACACAGAAATACAAGTTAGTTCAATAACAAGTGCTAATTTTGTCTTATATCAGATATAATTATATTTTTATTTAGTTCTTAATGTTATAGTTTGCCTTCTGGACTATCATTTTATTCTGTGGTATTATTTTTACTATATACTGTAATAGGTATTTGCTTCAGTTATAATTGATGCCTATTTAAAGGAGAGGGGAAGACAGATTTCCTCACATGCCACAATTATCTCCCATTGAAAGTTGCCAGCAAAAATTATTATTCTTTATCATATATAAAAGCTTTTAGCTTTAGCTTTGAGTTAAAGGTTCTGTGATTTTATTTTTTAACCATTTCATTCTCTTTTTTTCTTTTCTCAACAAGCCGTTAAAGCTAAAAGCTTTTAGAGTTAGTTCTCTAATCTTTCCGGCTTTGTGGACCAATGGGGGTGGGGTGGGGGTGGGACAGGAATGATTCTGTGTCAGCAGCAGGCAAATGGAGCACGTGCACTTGCATTCACGCATTGTTCATGCAAGTGGGGATGTGCATGCACTCTCGCCTACCATGGCCTGGTTCCAAACAGCTCAGGGGCCAGTAGTTGGCCTTTGGCTGGGGTTGAAGACATCTGGTCTAACTTGAATACCTTTATTAAAAGTCTCTCCCTGTAAAAATGCATACTGACAACCTCAGAAAAATATCCTGTTCTTTATAGGTGGAGAAAAAGGGATAGACAAGGGAAAACATGTGACATACACAATATGCCATTCAGCTACAATCATTTCAACTTAAGCAACAAATCAGGATATATTTAGTTGTTTATTTCATCTTATATCAGGAAGGGCTGGACAAGCCACAACTATATATGTTAATCTGATTTGATTTAAAATATATTTTTAAAGTTTGTGAGATCAAAGTCAGGTTTCATTATAGATTCAAGAATTACAAGTTTGCCAATAATCCATGTGTTCTAAGTTTTGATATTACCAGTACGGCCATCCAGGTCCAGTGGGAAATAATCACCAATAATAGTGGAGTTGTATCAGGAAGCCCTAAAGGAGTGTATTCATCCATAAATTTGAGAGCATAATGTTTAAAATATGTAGAACAACCAGGAAATTACATAGTAAGTGGAACCAGCATGCTAGAAGAAAGAAGAAAAGAGGCAATGAGCTGTCACTCACAATGACAGATAGGTGAGAGAAATAAGCATTGGGACTCAAGCATAAATTGTCACACAGAGACATTAGTCTTACCTACATAGCCCCAAGCTTTCCTTTTGCAACAATTAAAGTATGAAAAAAGATAGATGACAATAGGGTAATGCCATCGGAAGCAGTGGACAGCTCATCCCATGTGCTGCAGCGGTTGCTAAGGCAACAAACCTTTGAAATGCTAGAAGTAAACACCAAATCTTCAGGAGAAAGCTCATTCTGAAGTAGATTGTTTTCTAAATTCGTTTGAATGTTTCTTCAGATCAGTAAATGTGATTAAATCAGGTAAGGATGCTTATGCTGTTGAAAAGAGCAATAAGGACTCATCTATTAAAAATACAATCTTTGTTCTCTATAAAAAAAATAAATGCAAAAAAATTAAGAAAGTAGAATACTCAGATTTGCTTATCACTGAGTTGTTCTCCAGTTGTAACCATTCCTCTTTAGACACACCTTCCTTTACAAAACAAAACAGGTCACCTTAGTGAAATCCCCCTTGTGTTAGCCCTATAGGAATTGACTCTCATATAAGAGAAAATAAGAGTGCAGTGAAGAATGGGGGAAAGTGTTCACTGGTCTTGGGCAGAGTCTTCCAGAGGTGTCACAGGTCCAGGGGCCAGAATAAAAATTAGTAAGTAGCAGCAGAAATGAGGCTTGTTGAAGGATAGTTGAAAAGTGCTCTTTGGCTGTGGAATGATCCTAGGACTGGAGTGACCTATGTGGTAGCATTATTTTCAAGATCATCCATCTTAGAAAGGCCATTGAAGTATTGAAACACAGATGAGAAGACAGAAAGGTCAGCCATTGGCCAACAAGTGTCTTAATATGACTGCTCTTTCTATGGAAGATATGCATATTCAAATATTGTGTTAATTTTCAAGAAATGCCTTCAACTAACTTCTCCAGCATTTATTTTTTATGCTAATCAGTGGGGTTTTAAAATTGGAATTGTGTTCAGATGAGAGTAACAAATGGGAACCAGGGGGAAACTAGCAGCTGTAGTGGTTGAAGAACATTTTTCTTGCCAGCTGAATTTACCTTTGCATTCTACTTCATATCCTACACACACACACACACACACACACAGAAAGAGAGAGGGGGGGACAGAAAGAGGGAAGAAGGGAGGGAGGGAGAGAGAGAGAGAGAGAGAGAGAGAGAGAGAGAGAGAGAGAAGAGAGAGACAGAGAGAGAGAGAGATGCAGACGCATTCACACTTGCATATACACATACCACAATTTTTCCTTAATGAATGCCTCATTTTGTTCTGAAAGGACAGACCATAATTTGTTCCGGTTGAAATATGTCATGGTTGAAACATTTAGGACAAACTAGACAAGAGACAGAAATCCATTAGAAATCTGTTTCTCTAAGCAGAATGTGGCTCCTGCTTCAGTAAGTTGCCTCCCTCCCCATTCACTCTAATTGCTTATCAATATCTCTAAATTGTCAAACAGAGAAATAGTGGCTTAAGATGAAGAAGGATGTTATTTGAAATATTTGTTCATGGGTCATGCCTTAGATCATTATGAAGAACAGTCAACAGTAAAGAGATCTGTAGAGAGAGAAAATGTCTGTTCAAAAGTGTGACAATTAACATGACCGTGAAACTTGGGGAAAACAGTGTAATGATAATGTACACGAGATCTATCCCTCCCGAGGCCTCTGGACAATTCTTACAGGAAGGGATACTTGTATGCATAGGCTTCTGCCTACAGAAATTTGCACTGTATGTACAATCACTTGGAAATAGCAATTGATGTCAGGAGTGAACAGCTTGGGTCCTAGTTCTTGTATTAATTTATATACATTTATGGATTTATTTCTTCATACTTATATTCCTCATTTTCTGTAAGGCATATGGAGTAGTATAGACGAAGTCATTTTTCACTTTATCGTCATACTATTAAGCCAGTGGACTAAACTGGTTTAAAAGAAAGTATCAGGAAGAATAATATGGGAGAATCCCAATCCAACATTCTAACCATCACAACACAATAGTACAACTTAACTGTAAGCACAACCAAACAGAACTCAAGTATATGGATGTATAAATCAAAATCACTCCAACTGTTCAAATTGATTCTGAAAATTGATCTAATTAATTTTTAACATTTTAATCAATTCAGAAAAAATAAGTCAATCAAATCGGTCCACAATAATTTGGAAGTCCCAGTTCAATTTAGATTGCTGAAAAGCAGTGTGCATTTATTTATAAAGGATTAGTTCAAACTGATCTGAATGACTGAGGCACATGCAATTCAATCATTTCATCATTTTGACAATCCAGATATGTCTGAATTGATTTAAATGAATTCAGAATTTAAAATATTTTCACAACCATACTGAACTAATCTGTAAATAGCTCAGAATAGACATGTGAATGCAGGCAGTCCTTATTGAGTGATTGCCTCATTTAGCAACCATTCACAGTTATGACAGTGTTGAAAAAGTAACTTTATGACCAGCCTTTGCATCTACAACTTTCGCATGTCTATAAAGCAAAAGAAAATGGAAGTAAGTTCCTAAGCAAAGCTGTAATTTCATTTAGTAGCTGCTTTGCTTAACAGCTGAGTTGCTGATCCCAAGCCTGGTCATTAAACAAGGACTACCTGTATATCAAACCTCCAGGACTTGCTGTACTTTATGTGTGATATCATTTAATCATATAGGGCATACTCTATATATGGTATGTTGGATAAAAGGAATCTGCAACTTAACTTTGAAATGGAACTCTCAGTATCATTTACCTTTGGTTGTAAGATAAGACTGTTGAAGATATAGTGTAAGACTTATGTAGTGGTCTGTTATACCAGAGTTTTGCACAAATAGGGGGAAAAGTCCTTCTGGAGATATCTGATGCTGAAAAACAACCACTGCTCAATTAGCAACTCTATTTTCAGTTAGCAGACCATCCACCACTGACAAGTACCAAAAATAGGCTATGATTTCAGCCTAATACTTTCAAGTTGTTCAATTACAGCAGGTTAGGTAAATCCAAAATGTACAAACATCAAACTGATTTAAAGTTACATGCAGAAGAAGTTCAATTTTATCATGCCATGCATATGTATTGACCTGAGTGCACAATATACTACTATACATTACATTTGCTGCTCCATAGAAACTTAACTCCCCTGGTTTGTTTTAATGCCATGACATTTTCTTAAGATGATGCAGATGTCTAGAATTGCAGCTTTGCTTAGTTCATTCCAAAGCAATTTTGTAATGGCGTCAAGAGAGGGGGAATAGCTCACAGATACATGCAAACACCATACACTAATTCAAATCAATAGATACAGAACAGACACATAACATTTGGGATGTCTGTATTTGCCCTGACTCATTCATGCTCATCTCCAGTAATTATATTGAATGAAACATGCCTATACAGCTTCATATGACCAGGAATATTGATTTTGTAGAGATTGGCATTCATTACACTGATAATTGTCTCTGTAGGAAGATCCATGGGAGATTGCAGATGAGGCTAGATAGAATAAAAAATTTTATTCTAAAAAAGAATGCAAGAGAAATGGCTCCTCTCCAGTGGTGAAATCTATTTTTTTTTCACCACCAGTTCTATGGGCGTGGCTTGGTGGGGCTCATGTGGGATGGTGGCACCTTGCTGTGAGTAACGTCGAGTTGGCCACGCCCTCCCAGTCACATAAACAATGCTATAGAGACAGCGATGCTGATTGCCTGCCAAATGGGGAGGCGAGATGAATAGTGATTGGGCAAGTGGCGGGCAGGGTGGGATGAGCAGGGCGTGGGGCGAGTGGTGAGCGGGCAGGCATGGGCGGGGCCAGCCAGAGGTGATATTTGCCGGTTCTCCGAACCAATCAAAATTTTTCCTACTGGTTCGCCTGAACCGGTGTGAACCGGCTAGATTTCACCTCTGCTCCTCTCCTTCCAAATAACTTCCATGAAATATAGATACAATACACTTTTAGGGATCCATTCACAAACTCCAATTGCCTGATACTATTGTTACCTTAGCAGGGATAATTTCATCATTAAGTACAACAGAGAGGAAATCTCTAATTGTACTAATCTGAGTTATTAGAATAATTAAAGCATTATTCAATGAGATCTCCCACACGCCTATGCTCTGACTAGTATGCTTCTTCTGCAAATAGCAGAAGCTCAGTCAGGGAGCGTTCAGGTGAGGAAGAAGAATCAACCCCATGCTGTAAGGTTGCTTAGGGTGCTTTGGCAACAGTAATATTGTACTGTTATAAATTCACTGTGCCTGTTTTTGCCATTGTTTTAGCATCATAGAATGGACGCATTGTGGCAACCAGAAGGCAAATCCTACTCCAGTGTATAGGAAATCCAAACCATATAAGGCTGGGTGAAGGGCAAGTCAAAGTTCCCAAGCATATCATTCGCTTGCATTTGTATTTTAGAGGGAGGCTGGGAACTCGTGTACTCTAATCGTTTTGCTGAGAAGACAGGATGCTTGACTGAGAAAGAAAAGCATGGCATTTTTTGAGAGTCAAAAACAAAATGGACATACTATACAAAAGGGGTGCTAGCTTTCCAATGAAAGGCAACTGTTCTTTCCCATGCTTTAATTCCCCTTTCCTCATGGGATAAAAGTGAGATGACAGCTGTGGACACTTCACTGCAGAGAGCGTCAAGACCAAATGTTAGGAATGGAATCTGGGAGTTTATAGGTAGCCTGTAGGAATGCTCGGATAAAAGAAAAAAACTCTGAAGAGAAACACAGAAGATCCATGAGTGAATTCTGCCTCACTCATGCAGCAGCTATCAAACCTTTGGGAAGGGGGTTACTGCAACAAGGAAGAGTAAAAAGTACGTATTTGGTGAGTGTATGATTTTGTCTCAAGCCTTCACAAATACAGGATCGCTGAGGTAATCCTGCCATCTCAGCAGTGCTTTAAATAGTGCTGGCTTGGAGTAGGTTTCACTTTGGCAAGTAGCATATATTGCATTGAAAAAAAGATGTAGCAGTGAAAGCTGGTAAATAGTACATTACACTCCACAATATCTGATTTCCTACCAGGGTCAAGTGTCAGTTTTGATGGAGAGGAAGATACCGAGTTGGAGCAGAAAATAAAGGAGGAGAAGGAGCAGAATGATTCTCTTTTCAGTTCCTATGACTACAGTCCCAATAAGATTTTATCAATGGCATGGAAACAACCACAGAAATCTCATCTTGTTCTCTTTCTACCTTATTTAGTTCATCCTTAGTCTTAGTTACCCTCATTTCTGAAGTATCTTATACATGGAATCTGAGGTTTGCGCCTCTATATATGCATGTGATGTACTTAAATCTAATTAGGTGTGCCTTCAAGTCTAAAAAGCAGTCTAATACAAAATTCAACAATGAAAATAAATGCTTTTTAAAAAAGAATAGCATAAAACAACAAAGACACACAGATAAATAGATTCACTTTCGGTGATGATGGGTGGACATATTCAGAGATATGCAATCCTACAAATAACCAGGTCTGCACCATGCAAGGTTTATATCAGCACCTTCTATATATGTTGGTTTAAAGCAAAGGGTAACAAATGCAGGTGCCTTGATGTCAAATAATGTTATACATGTATTCCATTTTAAGTTTCTGTTTCAACAAATGTTTTGAGCATTTTGAGGGTTTTTTTCATGCAGCCTTCTACAAAAATTGATGGATACATATATTCAATTGCAATAAAATTATGTAACTTTGAGCAGTGAGGAATGTTGTTTATGATGGATGGCATTAGAATGAGCAATGCGTAACCAGGGAAAACCCTCCAGGTTACAGAATGTCCTACCAAAAAAGCACCTCTGATAGGCAACTTTTCACCTTCTTGAAATAACATACAATGTAAGAAATTCTGTAATTTCACTAATTAACATCCATTGTGTTGTGCAGCAATCCAGATATAAAAATCAAATATAACTTGGGCACACAGCAGCACCTGTTGTCAATAAAGCACTCACTGGTCATTTTGTCCTGAGGTTATGTGGCTGCCCACCAAAGGAGAAACAGGACTCCAGGAAATGTCGTGTTTGGTTTAAGTCTGAATGGGATGAATTCAGTAAGAAAGAAAAGCATTATTATTTTTTTCTAAGTATTTTTATGGCTTGATTCAGATTTTGCCTTTCAAAATCACATTGGGACTGTGAAAAAATCATTAAAAGCAAAGCACTACTTTCTAGCTTTCTCAGCTACTTTAAAAGAAAATAATGCAACAGATACTACTTGCCAAAGGAAGGTTTACTTGCTGCCAGCACTATTTAAAGCACTGCTGAGATGGCAGGATTATCTCAGCGATCCTGTATTTTTTAAGGCTATCATGCTGTCTCAAAATATGTATTGTTATTCCTTCTTACCATTTCTCCTCCCCTAAACATTTCAAAGTTGCTGCCTGACTTTGAGGCAGAATTCACTCATGGATCTTCTGTGCTTCTCTTCAGAGTTTTTTGTTTATCCGAGCATTCCCAAAAGCTTCCTATAAACTTTCAGATTCCATTCCTAACATTTGATCTTGAAGCTCTTTGCAATGAACTGTTCAAAGCTGTCATCTCACTTTTGTCCCACGAGAAGAAGAGAATCAAAGCATGGGAAAGAGGAGTTGCCTTCATCTGAAAGGTAGCACCTTTTTAATATGGTATGTCCATTTTGTTTTTGACTCTCAAAAAATGTCATGCTTTTCTCCCTCTTGGGCAGGCATCCCGTCTTCTCAGTGAAAGGATTAGAGAACATGAGCTCCTAGCCTCCCTGTAAAATGCAAAAGTGAAGGAATCTGCATGCTGGAGAACTATGGACTTGCCATTCACCCAGCTTCATTTCTTTCCAATTTCTCATGCAGTTAGAGGGATTTGACTGCATAATACGTGCATACTACGATGCTAAAATAATGGTATAAACAGGCACATTAAATGTATTACAGCACATTGTTTCTGTTGCCAACACACCTTAAAATAGAGCATGGTATTGGATTGGTTCTTTTTCATCACCCGAATGCTCTCTGCTTGGGCTTAAGATGTCTATTTGCAGAAGAAGTATATTAGTCAGATGCATGAATGTCTGGGAGACCCCATAGAGTGTTACTTTAATTACTCCAAGAACTTTGATTAGTACAATTTCCTGCTCTTTCTAGTTCCTTGGGACCTCTCCTGTATAGTAGCAAGAAAAATTGGACATAATATTACAGATGGAGTCTGACTACTGCAGAGTAGAAAGGAATGGCCACTTTTATGATTTCCATTGATGTACCCCAAGATTGATTGGCTCTTAGGCAGCACACTGTTGGCTCATACTTAATCACTGATCTTTTTTTTTTTTCACAATAAATTTTTTATTGTTTTTTCTTTTTTCCAAAACCATTCTTTCATTGCACGATGTGTCAGACTGGGTACAAACACTCCACAAATACAATCAAAAAATATCATTCTATTCCTGTATTATTATTTTTCAATCCATACTATATTATTTATTTTATTCA
>JANHFL010004445.1:28525-40030 GCA_032468155.1 Oxyrhabdium leporinum
ATTTTAAAGGATTTTTATATTTTTATATTTTTTATGTGAACCGCCCCGAGTCCTCGGAATGGGGCGGTATATAAATTGAAAAAAATAAATAAATAAATAAATAAATAATGTAATGATGTACATGACATCACTTTCCTCCCTGTCTCCTCTCTTGATGGTTATGTGCTTTCCTGGTTGTGTCTGGAATAGGGTAGACAAAGGCAATTATTCAATATATTTGATTTAGATATATGCTAAATTGAGACCTTTTGCTCTCATATTTGCATCTGATTAACATGAGATTCAGTTTTAGCTTATTTTATTGTATGAAGTTAGTTATTGTTTCTTTTTAAACCCATGCTTTATTTTGTGATTTTTTTTTCACTTTGTGGCTTAGCCAGTTGTGATTGATTTTAGTAAATCACAGTCAGGAAAATCCAAAATACATTGTATTCATGATATGCAAATCTGGTATGTTCTTTTTTATTCTTTTGCACTATGTTTTATTTTTCCTCAAATATTTCTTTCAAATATTGTGCTATTGTAGTACCAGCTCAGCTTTACTTCCAGACTTGTGCAGTGTTGTGCAGTGTTTACTGGTATTCAGATCTGAGCTGATTTATTTTTGTTTTCTAAAAAAAATGAACAGAGCTTATGGGCAGACTTTTATGAACATGAAAACACTGTTCCAACAGCACATTATCCCACAGAGCCTCAGCACCTTGATTCTGATGGATGTCTGTAGACATTTTCAGAATACAGCTTTCTCCCAGTCCATCCACCAGTGACAATATGGAAATACAGTTACGGCCTTTGGGGAAATTAGCTGTTTACAAAATTGTTGACATCCTTATTGCCATCAGCTTTCAGTAGGATTATAGTGCAGGAGAGACGATTTTGTGTCCAAGCAGCTCCCTTTATAGTCCCTGTGACTGTTATGTTCTTTTATTTACATTCAGATACATGCACACATGAGAAATGGTGGGCAACCTGTTAGCAATTCATACTATTTTCTTTTTGTGTGGAGTCAGTGAAATAATGTTTATTGCTTCAAGACCAGTGATGGCTTAGGGCAAGGCATTAGCTGATTTTTTCTTTTAATTATCTGGAGAGCACAGTGATTGGCCCAGGATGTCTCATTGTTTTTAAAAATAGTTGAAATTATGAGAATGGTAATTCCAACACATCTGGATAAACTTGCTTAGAGAAGGCTGATCTAACACACACTATTTGGAAATAGCTGATACAAGCAAGTGAGTATTCATATACTATAGCAAGGCCTGGTCTATGTAGCCGATTGCTTTCATCTTGTTCTTTTCCAACCACACCTATTTTTATGTCAGTGTCCTAACTGATTCATGCTTAGTGCGAGCCCTGCCATGAGAAAAATAATTGGAAATCCTATTCGCCCTATACAGAGAAGTTAAGATATTCTAAGCTTCCAAAGTGACTGCCAGAGGCAAGACTAAAAAGGAAAGTCAACGATATCATGCATATATGTATAAGTTTATGCTTGTCTGGTTTCTGAAGTCAAGTGAAATATTTATTGCTATTATTCACTCATTATTGAAATATCAAGAAATGTCCACTGGTTCTCAAGACTCACAATGACTATCACCAAAACCATTACAACTTATTTGCATTCTTATCAGACATGTTGTGGATTATGTCCCACCAATATACTTACAATTTGTGCAACCCATTTTGGCAATGTCAATAGGCAACAAGGTTTCATTTTTTTCTTGGCTATACTGGATAATTGAATGTTAGTATTTCTAAGCAGCAAGATACAAAGCACTGGAACAGTCCATAAAAATCATTATTATAAGTATACCCTATGAAAGAGTGTCTTATAGCACCATGGTGAGCAGCTGTACCCCAGAGTTATTGGGGATCTTAAACCCCTCTTTTTTACATAACTGTTGGAGCCCTTTCAATGGTGCTACTAAATTTCTGCAATGAAACTGCTGAAAACTGGCAGCATAATTACCACCTTTGAGGCAGGAAGTACATGAATGTTGGTCTTAAAATATGCCTGAAATCCGAAAATAAACACTGTTACTCTCCCTACAAAGAAAGCTTGGGGGAAAAAAACCCCACAGCCTGTTTTGCACAGCTATAGGAAATGCTTCTACTCCAAGTATTCAGGCTTCCAAATAAACATTAAAATGTGACTTCCAGCTACTACAGTTTGCCCAGTTCTTCTGTAGTCTGCAGAAGTGATTGAGGTTAGTGTAGCATACCTTAAAAGCTTTCAGAAACCACAGCCCAGAACATGGCTATTTAGAAAATATTTTGGGTGTGTATGTGGCATGGCAAGAGAGTAAATTAATCTAAGTCATGAGAAGTTAGTTAATATGAAGGTATTGTAATTAACAATTTTATTAATTCAACAATAACATAGGAACACTAATTGTTTCTTTGGAATTGAACTGCAAGTCTGCTTACAATGTTTCAGGCTGTCCCCAGGTTAAATATGAGTTCGGTTCCTAAGTCTGTCTTTAATTCAAATAAGTATGGTATGTAAGGTGGAACTTGCACTTATGCATGGACTGCCTATTGCTAAAAAAATGGCATTCTCCTTCGGTAGTTTGATGAACCACTGAAATTGTATAATATTGTAATGAACTGCTGAAAACAGGCTGTATATTAAAAATGTGCAGCTTCAGCGATTTATTAAAACATTGTGCAGCTTCAGCAGTTTATTGGCTTGAGGTAGGAGAACATCGTCCATCATTTGTAGCAACAGAAGTCCCATTCATAAATACAAGTTGTCTGTAAGGTAGGTGTTCTTGACCTAGGTACTGCCTATATACCCTGTATACTGCTAATTGTCCCCAAAGTGGGGATCTCCTATGATATGCTAACACTATATAGGGCTTCCCAGTCACGATCTGCACTTGCTTTTCTTCATGCCAGTAATTTTATTCCAGCACATGGGGCAGTAATCGAAACCTTTGAATGTTCTCTATTCTGGAACCATTTAAGAATTTTATTTTTTTCCCATAAAACAGAAAAAGAAACATCAGTAGGCAGGGGCAGTTTTAAAAGGGAAAACAATAGGAAGATGCATCCGACTTTGTAATTAGCTCTCCGCTGATGGCTATCTGAGTAAGATTTTCAGAGTTTTGGCTCCTCTTTTTTTAAATGTTGTGAAATGTGGCTCTTGATTTAAAGCTGCACGCAAGAAAAATATAGGCCGTAGCAATTATATAACTATAGATGCAAAATATATATTGTTATATACAATTGTGTCTTTGCCTTAGTCATGAAACATTTCCAATAGATAGCAATGTTTTCTAAGTGCTTTACATTTACCTGAATCAGAAACTGGAACCATGCATAGTCCTTAGTGGAAGTAAACAAAGAGAAGCAAAACATACACTGCAAAAACACAATGCATTTTCACTGCTTACAATACAAACTTGCACAAAATGTCATGGTGCAAATACCAAGGGTCAGGGCTTGTATCATGATATCATGATACACATATTGTCATTTATGTGTTCCCATGGTTAGATAAAGGCACACATAGAACCAAGTTATGGGCTGTGTAGCTCTACTTCCACCTATCCCAGATGGCCTTCCACTGCAGGAAAAGCTGTAAAGGATATTTATATAGCTGATAATCTTTATAATTGTGGCCTATTTCTGCCTTCTCAACTTTTCCCTTACTTTGGTCTCTTGGTTCCAACCTGCCCTCCCACACAGACCTGTTCCAACTTCCCTCTCATACGGCTATGTCTTTCCCTGAATGTTTCGAAGAATATACTTGTTATAGCCAAATCCAGCAAAATTGCCATTGGCTCCTTGCCCTCTCCCTTTTCTTCTGCTGCAATAGTTTAACATGTCACCTTCTTCAAAATGTTTAAAATCAAGAGTACTACAAGGCACCAGAATGAGAACATGAATTGTGAGAATATACATTTTTGGGCAGAGTTGGTGTCTTGCACCTAATAAAGAAATGCGTATGTTCTAATATCTTGATCCTTCTAAGATCCCATTCTGTTTTGCGTATAAGCCTTGTAGCAGAGACCAGTGTTCGGTGTGATGAACCCTCAGGAATGCAGCACAGTCTGTCAAACCTGTTATGTGATGAGGTTCAAGTATTGTTTAAAATTAAAAGTCACAAATAAAGAAAATCTCATGTAAAATAATTTGTGTTTCAAGAATAATCCTCTTTCATTTACATGGCTCCTCTGTATTCTAAACGTATAATAGGTTAGTAGTTAATATGAACTAGCTGAAAATCTCTAGCTGAAACTAGCTGAAAATATGAACTAGCTGAAAATCTCATTCTCAAATCTTAGATTTTAAAAATCACATTCATTCATATGAATGGGTATACAAGTTCAATAATCATATGAGGTATGTTGCAAAGTAATGTAGAATTATTCTTTACCTTTCCCAGGCCACCGATTTTTGTATTCTGCAGATAGATATGGGAACTACATGAGATTAATGTCAGTTTAAGATCTTATATAAGCATGTGGCATATTTGATGAAATGCTTAACATTGCATCCAACCAAAGTGAAGCAGGAATTATTTGGTTTAATATTTCTTTTATATTAATCTTGGAAATATGTCCAGACCTCACAGGTCAGGCACAGGCTTATATCAATTATGATGGTTAAAAGCAAGGGTGGTATGCAGCAATTCTGTAGTTAAGGAAGAAACATTGTAATTTTTCACTATGAGAGGAAGCTGCCCAAAGATGTAATCCTGTTTTGAAGATAAAAACTTATTTCAAGTTAATTAATTGATTTATTGATTTCCGTAATTTATTTCTATTTCCACCCATACTGGAAAGCAAGAGACAAAGTTTAGGTTTTATGTGGACATGTTCCTCTCTTAGCACAGATACTCTAAAATGACGATGGAGGGCACAGCCAGTAACCACAGGGGAACTTGTTCTGTTGTGGCAACTCTTAACAGCAAGCAATAGGAGGACAGACATTATTAGATGGAAGAGAGAAACCACATATCCAGTCTTGTGCTGATACAAATATAAAAGCATCATTTTTATAGTAGAAGAAAACAGGATTGCAGGTTGCCTTAGTGAGAAAGGTGAACTAAGACTGATGTCATTCATACAAGTCATTTCAATGTGATTATGGAAACAATGCCTGTGCTCAGTTAGCAGGTCATGTAGAAAAGCTCATCTTGGCAACTTTACGATGTTGAACTTCAACTCCCAAAATTCCCCAGCCAGCGATGCTAGCTGGAAAATTCTGGGAATTGAAATCCATATGTCTTAAAGCTGCTTAGGATTGAGAAACACTGCTACAGGTGTTTTGTGTGCAATCAGTATGGATAATGGTGAGGCAGAATATTGGGGGCTTATTTCAGAAATGTCCAGAAAGCCAAACTGTGTATGTGCCTAAGGACTGAGTCCTAATTCTCAAGGGTCTATTAAAATATAAGCTCTCATAACAATTTATCTGCTTTTAAGGTTGTTATCCAAGCCCTTCTTTATGAGCTGCTCTTTTCAAAATTGAGGTGAAGTAAAGGCTACTTTTTACACAGATATTGTGATTAGACAATAATTCCTAAGGAAACTTGTTCGGCATCAACGTTCTTTTCATTTTTATGCCAAACAAGTTTTTATTTTAATAGAGTTCTTTTCACTTGAAATGTTCTTTTTAACTTGCATTTAGCTAGTGTAATTATAGCATTCCTGTTTGTAATTGCCCTGGTATTTCTTTTGAGTAAGATCAATTAAATTTTAAGCAACTTTTTTTGCTTTTGTTGTTCCTGACATTAATTGAACTCAGGAATGTCTATATAAGCTTTCAAATAAATTACACCAAGTTCTGTGGGAGAGGCTTCCAGATGTCTATGTAAAGGCCTGTCTGGATTTTCTCTTTCATCTAGATGGCTTATCTGGAATTGTTAAATAATTGTTTATCTCATGTAAACACTAACCAGTCAAACCTGGACCTCGTGACTTCATATCTGGTTTTTAAGAGAGGAGAGGAAATTGGCCTGTGCAGATTATGTAGTAAAATGCTTAATTTTTTAGAAATTAAGGAGAGACCTCTCACACACCAGGCCAAACCAGTAAGAAACTGGACCAATAGATGATGTGTGTGTGTGTGTGTGTTCCTGAGTGCGTTGTAACCTCTGCAAGATTTTAAAAGGCTCTTTAGAAACAAGCTAGAATGAAACGGCGGTCAGAGGCTGGGTTAGCAGCCTATAAATCTGCAAGGCATAGCCGGCTCGGGGAATACAACAACGTGCCAGCCCGCCAGCCCTTCACAGTGAACCTCCCCCCGAAGAAATTCTCCGGGACTGAAGCGGCGACCGCAGGAAGAGGAGGCGCCACAGCCGCCTGCTTTTGGCACCGGGTCCGTCGGAAAAGTTGTTTCGTAGCTCCCCGCCGGATCCTCCTCTGCTGCTCGCCTCTCTTCCTTGTTCTTGGGGCTTACCGCAGAGTCCCGTCAATACGCCTCAAAGTGAAAACGGCCTGCGAGGAGCCAAAGCGCCTCCTCAGCCGTCATGTCGCAGTCAACGAAAGGCAAGAAACAACCCGCCGCGGGCTCCAAAGAGGTAAGTCGAAGACGGCGGGCGGGCACCAAGCTAAAGTAAACAGTTGCCCCTTAAGAGGGCTCACTCTTATTTCCTCTTTCGAATAAGAGGGGCGAGAAACGTCCCCCTGCTGCGTGCGTTCGGGGCCGAGGCTTATGTGGCGAAGCTCCGCAGAAATTCGCCAGCGCCCAGAACGGCGAGGAGCCAAGATCGGCAGCACGCAGAGGCGCGCGGGAGAACCCAGGAGCAGAGCCGGGAGCGGCGGGGGAAGCTTTGGGTGGGGCGGAGCAGCTGCTCGAACGAGGGAATTTGGGGTGCGCGCGCGCGCGCCCTCGTTTGCGTACGCGCAGGCCGCCTCCCGTCGTGACGCCGCCTTTTTTAGCCTCTCCCTCTCACTCCAGATGTGCCCCGCTACCCTGTAATTTCCCTTATCAGCTGATAGGCGATAAGCGCCGTAGGCTGTCATTTCCAGGGCGCCCGCTGGAGGAAGGCTGGCGAGGAGACTTCAAAGACCAAAGCCCCTCCCGGCGGTCGTGTGGAAAACGGTGGCTATTATTGCCCCCTTTTAAATAGTTTAGCAGGCATCTTTGAGCTGCTTTCAACGCGGAGATGGAATCCTCGAAAGCTGCTGGGGAAAGTGCGCGTCCCGAACTTTGTCTCGGGACGGTTTCTGAAGTGTGAGGATTCAAAGCTATTTTTGACTCGCAAACTTTATCGTCCCAGGTTGTGTTTGCGCAAGGCGAAAAATTTTAAAACCGCGATTTATAAAGTGCTACACGAAATCACCCTTAACACCGTAGGGACGATTTACCGAGCAACACATTAGCAAGCACATTTAAAGTGCTCTGAAAACGGAGCTTATGGTTATGAAACGGCGTATCTGTGTGAACTCAGAAATGTGGATTAACTATAATGTAGGTTGGTATACTGTGCACAGCCCTCATATCATGGCGTGCTGTATGTACCCTGCCATTTAAAACTGAGCTTTCTAAACACGTTCGTTATGGCTTGTTTACAACTTGGTCTGTGTGAACCCAGACTCTGAGTCTCTGTATGTTCAATGGCATTAATCTGTCATCAAGTTTCAAGTCATTGTCTGGTTTAAATGAAATCTAGTTGGTATCCTTTAGTGGTTCCAATAGAAATCGGGATTTAGTTAACCGGTTGCCTTCAGGATTTTGGGCACGCTCCCTCCTGTTTAATGGAGAGAGGTTTAGGCTCCTTGTCCTCGAGAAGAGACTAAAGGTGGGTATGATGTCATTTATCAAGACCTCTACCTTACTTCTAGTACAGGTTCATCTTGCAGATATTCCTGCTATGAAATGATAAGATACTACAGTGGAATTTCATGGATTGATTTCTACTATTAACTTATTTCATAGTGCCTGAAAATAGATTGGCCGTCCTGTTTGTGGGATAGCAGGATGAATGACAGGTGGAGATTCCTTGCAACACTTTCACAAAATTGTGGAGCAAATTATTCATAGTCGCACCTTTCCCCCATTGCTGTTCCTTTTTCAATGCTGTTTGCAAACTCTGGGGAAGTCAAGATACTGAGGAAAGGCCTTGCACTGAAGATAAAACTTTCTCTATGTCCCTTGACAGTTAGTGATCTATTAGGTACCCCAAGAAGAATAAGGAGTGTTTGAAATATCCTTCTCAGAATTCATAGTCGCTGACTTGGTATATTCTTTTGGGCTTTCAAGCCATTGGCAACAAAGTGTTTCGGTATTTTGTGAAAACCAAACTAGTATGGTTAGTTTATGGTCCATTGTCCTGGTAATTAGTAAGTCGTAATTCAGCTGGCTCCAAGTTAGCATCTGTGGGAACATAGAGAGTTTATGGGCACTTCATTTTTGCCTGGAGCCAAGTGCATTTCTTTGTCTATGAATGCAGCCTGGGGGTAAAATATGACTTCTTTCCCCCCGTTTTTCTTTTTCTTTTTAATAAAGATATTCTGACAAAGGCGGAGCAATTTTATCCAGAAAATGCTAGGAGTTTAGAAAGAAAGACAATGAGTGGAGACACGCCTTCCCTTCTTCCAGGAACTGGGTCCAAACAATGAAACATATTTAGGTGGTTTTTGGGCGGTGCAGCTGGCACCAAGGGAAGTTGGATCGTTCTTCGTCTATCCCGGAGGGGGAGGGGCGTCTTAGCTGATTGGATTCGCGCGTAGTTTGTCCAAAAAGACGATTACTTCTACGGTTAGGCAAAAGCCCCCCTGTTGCACTAACTTCAGAGGAGAAAGGCGGGGCTCCAGCGAGCAGACAACCACATAGACACCGACCGTCCTCTTCAAACTTTCGTAGTCTGCTGTCTGTTTGGGGGCGGACCGACTGAAGGACGCAGCCGCTTCTCCACGCCCCGCTCTTTGCCCGCACATCTTCCCAAGCCCTCAGGTCAGACAGCCACAGCCGCAGCCAGCCGCGCAGAGCTGGGAGTTTCGTGCGCTCTCTCTTGGGGAAGCTGAAGCCGAACTTGGAAGGAGAGCTGGGAGCGGTCCCCGCGATGGCGTTCGCGAGTTGGTGGTATGCGACGGTAAATACACGTGGAGTTATGATTGCTGCGGGTTTTGGAGATCCGGTATTTTATGTAGTTCTGAAGGAGTGTCGGTCTTTAATCCCCTTGGGTGGAAATCCTTCCTTGTCTTGCTGAGGGCGTACCTGTGGGCTTTTACACCAGGAATGAATTGGCCAAGGAGAACCAGAAAGTTTACGCCCTTCTGGTATGCACGGAATAGCTGGCCTATTCTTGTAATTTTTTTTATTTATTTTTTGCTGCCTCTTAACTTTCTGACATGAAGGTTTGATTGATTAGAAAAGGAAAATGGGCACGGCTCTGAAGGGTAGGATTTACACTCTTCATTCTTTGAATAAATCGGATTGAAAGAGACCTTTCAAACAACATATTCATCTTGGAATGTAGGCAGTAAGTCAGATTTGGGAATAATAAAAGTTAAAAACGGATTAAAGTTTTTGAAACATTTTGGGCAATTTAATTGATGACTTAAGAAAATGTCATGCAAAGCTTTTTCATTTTAAAAAAAGTCCATAATTTTCAATGCAGATTGGGTGGCTTCCATATTTATGGAGGGTGGAGCTGCGGTCTTATTTAATTAATATTAACTCTTTGGCTGACATTTATGGTTATGCTATTGTATATGATTATCACAAAGTGAAATGGCTTTTCAAAAAAAAAATGTTTTCCTTCTTTCCAGTTTGTCATTGGGAAGGAAGAGAATGATCAAGGGTTCTGAGATAAAGTAAAAGCTATAGAATCTTTTTTCCCCCTGAACACCTCTGAACTATATTTTTGCTTTTAATGTCTTTAGTACAGGGCGTTTCTGGCTTATGAAAAGCTTTCTAAAATAAATTATGACCCACATCTTTTGAAGTTTGGTAGTTATCACTGCAGAAGAATTTCCTGAATTAACCTGCAATCATGTCACAAGAAGATCATTCATTCTGTTTGCTGAATTGCTAACTTTAGGAAGTGATTTTAAACTTGCAAAAGAGATGGGGTCATGTAACCATATATTTTAATACATAATGTAGTGGGAAGATTGCTGAGGGAAATACTGACAACATACTAAATATACCAGTATTAAAACAATTAATGATTACTAATTATTAGTTATCTGGCCATGCCACTGATTTATGTTTAGCATATAAGCCCCTAAAAAGTGAGAGACCAAGATAGAGATCACTTTCTTTATTGCAGACTTGCTTGATCACTAACACTGAAAAAGTTCTGGAAGGGCTTGTGCTGTGATTCAGAGACTGTTATGTTGTGGTTAGTGTTGTGAAAACTAGGCCTACTCTATGCACACACAGCCTATCCCCTGGAACAATTTCCCCCTGATACTTGGGAGGCATCTATACTGGTTTTCTTTTACCATAGGTTTGCAAAAGGCACTTCTGTGGACGTCAGGTGTGTTTTCCCTCCTCTTTAGGATACACTGTGATTTATTGTATTTTAACATTTTTTCCTTTCTTCTATGATACCTTTTAAAAACTTTATTTTAATCATAAGGTGATATTAAATGTGTTCTTGGAGATCTGTGTTGTTTCCTGTGGCTAGTACATTTGGTGCAGATCATATAGGTTGTAATTGGGTTGGGTACATAGATAAAACCTTACTTTAAAAAATATTGCTTTTAAAATAGTACCAGAAAAAAAAAGAAATACCAAAAAGAAATACCAAACACAAAAATACATGTATAATGAAAATACGTAACAAGTGTTTACAAAAAATAAAGGAAAAGTACAACAGAAAAAAACACAAAATATAAAGTATAATATAACATTAAAGTAAATGGTGAAGAGTTCTCTATTGAACATATTATCGTATATATAATGCAAACATTATGCAAGTATGTGTGTTATACATGGATGTATACACACATATACTTTTAATACAGTTTATTTATTCAATTTACTAAATTTATATGCCACCCTCCTCATTGTCAAGCGACTCTGGGCAGCTACTCTTGTGTGACTTTAGTGCTTTTTTAACCTACTGAAATTATATATTTATATATGTATATATAATATGTATGTGTGTGTGTGTGTGTGTGTGTGTGTGTGTGTATACTGTATTATATATATATATATATATATACTGTATTTTATTATGTTTATCCATACAAAGTCATACATGGTAAATTTATCTTCCCAAAGTTACAATATCGGTCTTTAGCTATTGTAAGGCCATGGAGAATCTATTTACATTGTCCAGTTGCCAAGTTCTGTGTACTAGGTATATAATTCAAGAGAATATTATCCTCTGAAAATGTTGATGTTTGTTGTACAATAACACTTATATACGACAATTCTTTCTCCCAAAGCTTAACTGTAAAAACACATGCTTTAAAGAAGCATTGTCCTTCTTACATCTGCAACAAAATTCTGTCATGGACTGACTATCTCTATCTATCTATCTATCTATCTATCTATCTATCTATCTATCTATCTATCTATCTATCTATCTATCTATCT
>JANHFL010004445.1:43673-76704 GCA_032468155.1 Oxyrhabdium leporinum
GTTAAACAAAGATATTTGTACCCAGACAACACACTGTTCAATTAAAGATGGAATGATTACATTAAAAATAAAATTTTTATTTTTTTAAAAAAAAAAATCTTGTTGAAGATTGATCAGATGATGGGGGGGGGGGGGCAACAATGGGAAATGCCTGACCAGGGAAAAGTTTTCACTTGGGGAATCGGTACATGAATTTCAGTTCTGGCTTTCCGCTATTGTATTTCACTTGGCTTCTACTAAACCATACCTTTCTCAACCCAATATTGTTAAGGATCATTTTTTTACTTAGAGGCTCAAGCTGAGGCAGGTCTGAATGGATTGATACCAACAGAGAAGGAAGAGTTTGCTGCACTTCTTAAATAGAACTAGCACTGGTGTTGCTTATTAGGAAGGGCACAGTTCATTTCTTGCAAGGACTGAACTTGCAAGAGCACCTTTGCTCTGCTGTCTTCTTTGCATGGAGAGCCCTTGCATTGGGAGTATTCAATGGTAACAGTTGATTGTCAGTCAGCTCTGTCTCAACAGTCAGTAGTTCTTCGAGTGGTGATTTATTTTTATTTTTATTTATTTTATTTTTACATTTATATACCGCCCCATTTGTCCAGCAACTGTGGAGTGGGCTTCCTATCTGAGTCAAGCTCACCATGGCAAGTGTCCTTGGGAGGACCAATTACAGATCTACCTGTACCGAAGTGGAAAACTACCAGAGTGGAAAACCGGTAGACCAAATCAGGGATCAAATGCACTGAAACTATATTGAGAATGGCTATAATTTAGAATCTTGAAAGTCTGATTGTGCTGTACCTCGTTCCACCTCGTTATGTGAAATGGAGAAGTGTCTCAAGAGATGTTATTTCCTTTATTATTTTGGTAACAAAACTTGCATATCTCCATCAAAGTGATCTTTGTTACTCTTTGAAGAGTCCTTGCTACAGTGACTTTCACCCTAATCGCCACTGATTTGAGCTATTATAAGGTCTTCTATATTGGTCTGTTTTTGACAACCACCCAGAAATTTCTGCTGGAGTTCAGAATTCAGCAACCTGCATGTGGATGGGTGCATGATGACATGACCATGTCTCACTGATTTTTCTGGACTTGCAATGGTTTTTAAAGATGTCTGGTTGCATGTCAGCCCTTAGTTTGACATTATTAATTCATTATCACAGTAGTTAGAGGAGAAGGCTCTTCTGATCAAAAGCATAAGCCTTTTCCCTGCCAAAACTCAGACCTCATAATTTGTCAAAGATTATAATACATTAATTTCCAAAACTCTTAGTGTGTGTGTATCATTGTGAGTCTCCCTGAGATATGTAAAATTCCCTATCTGCCATGCTGAGGAAGGAAGCATGGAGGTTTATAACATATGCATTGACATCATAAAGCAGATATTGTACAGTAGCTACTACTGTACAAGACTACTATTCTGAATTCTGTATTTGTTGAGGCTGTTATGTTGCAAGTATTTATTGCAGTATGTACAAGATGATATTATCATATAGTGTCACTTTGATCTGTTGCAGATGCTACTGCTATCAGTTAGTCTTTACAGAAATTGAGAGTCTGACGCACTGAACACAACCTTTTGAATATGCTTAATAGTGTAGTAAAATCTGCAAGCTGTACATTTTCACTGAAATTCTTTCTGAGTTATCTTTTTAAAGGGACCTTATTCCATTATTTTCAGCATAAAGGTGCTCTATCTATGCCACTCCTAAATGGGTGCCACTATATCAATTACATTCCTGAATGCCATGGCCTTTGAAAGTGCGTGGAGGCCCTGGGGTGGCAGAGTTAACAACAATAAATGCCTGGCTTCCCACTGGTCACTCATGCTGTTTATGTATTTCTCAGATAATCTCTATGGCATTGAGCTGGAGAACAGCATTGCCTCTGTGACTGCTGGAAAGCTGCCAAATTGCTTGCAGAATTGAGATTGCCACACACATGGCAATGAACAAATGTTGGCTGCCAATACATGAGGATTTGATACTCAGTAATAGAAACAGAGCACAACTTTCTAATCATTTTCCCTATTCTGCATGTCACAGTTTAGCTTCCTAATTGAAGCCATTGTACAATATCTGGGAGCCAAATCCAGCTCACCAATAGATGGCAATATAAACTCTGGTGAACTGTTCATGTTTTGAAGATCTCAACAACTTCGTCCAGCCACAACTTTCTCTTAGCTGTCAGCCCATTCCGTTTTCTTTCCTTCCTACCTATATTTGCTTTGTAATTTTATTCTCGTCCACTCCATATCGCCAAACCACATTAACATAATTCTTTTGGTCACTCACTTTTGTATTCAGCATTCTTTCATTTACTCATAATCCAGTCTATTCTTGTTTTACCATACACTACTTCAGGGGTGTCAAACTCGTGGCCTGCAGGCTGGATGCATCATACGCTGGCCATGCCTACCCCCAGTTTAGCGAAGAGGAAAAAAGTCATGATATATCACATGATGACAATATGATGACAACATGATGCCACAAGTTTGACACCCCTGCACTACCTCATTCTGACTGTATTCAACTTATTTTTCACCTGACATACCTCAATACCAGAGGTGAAATATAGCCGGTTCGCACCGGTTCAGACAAACCGGTAAGGAAAATTTTGATTGGTTCGAAGAACTGGCAAATATCACCTCTGGCTGGCCCCGTCCCTGCCTGCCCGCTCACCGCTCACCCTGCCCCCTGCTAACCTCACCCCACCGCCCACTCACCACTCACCGTTTCCTGCCCAATCACTCTTCATCTCATCTCCTTACCCCAGCACAGGCTTATCAGCCTATATAAGTTTCCCAAGCAATTAGTCACCACAGTGTCTCTGCCTACCTTCCCACAAGGACGTGCCTGTGCCCCAGCTGCTCCTAATTTGCCTGCCTGCCTGCCTGGGTAAGTAAGCCACTGCCGCTGCTTGCTTCGCTTCCCAAAGGCGCTGTGTCCCAGCGCGTCCCAGCTAGCTGCCCCGCCCAACGGTCCTCGGAGCTTGCCTGCCAATGCCACCGCTTGCTTCGCTTCCCACTGGCACTGTGTCCCCATGTGGCCTAGTTAGCTGCGCCCCCCCCCCCAAGGTCCCCGGAGCTTCCTTTCCCTGTCTTCATTCCTTCCCTACTCCCTTCCACATGTGGCCCCACCATGTTTACCTGCCTTCTTTGTGGGGAAGGGAAAGAGCTTCTTCACTTCTTCTCTTCGTGGGCAGAATAGTTTTCACCACCCAGATGCCCTCGCTTTCCCCAAGCATTTCTTTGCCTACCTTATTTCCAGCTCCATTGCATTTCTTTCTCCTTCTCACCATCATGTGCAGGGAAATGAAAGTTTCCCTAAAAAAAGTTCAGTCAATCAATTCCAACTTCTCGCAAAAGGAAAAGATCTCGTGAAGTTGGAATTGATAGAGTGAATTTCAAGAAGGAGAAACGTGATGGAGCTGGAAGTAAGGTAGGCAAATAAATGCTTGGAGAATTGGGGGAAAGTGAGGGCATCTGCAGGGTGGGGAGGTTAAAGCTCCATGGCATGGGGCTGCGATGCAAAACAGGCAACGGAATGGCTGGCGCGAGGAAAGGGGGCTTTTCCTTTTCACCTGCTCCTCATAGTTCCCTCACGCCGACCTCTCCTTTGCAGTGCAACGGTCCACTCGCTGAGCCCAAAGGTGAGCTCCATGGCACCTAAGCAGGGGCCAGGTCACCACCAAGGCTGGCCCTGCTTGCTCGGAAGGCAGCTGCCACAGCCTGTCCCCAGAGCTTGCCTGCCTCCAGCTGCTGCTGCCACCGTGGGTGTGTGTGTGTGACAATCATAAAGGGACAGGCTGCGGCGGCTCCCAGCTCAGTTCTGGCTGGCAAAGAGGCGGTGGCTGCAGGCCTTTCACGCCAGCAAAAAAGCAACGCGAGAATCCTGCAGCTGCCACTTCCGGCTCCATTCTGGCCGGCAAAGACGGCGGCTGCAGGTCCTTTGCGCCAGCAAAAAGCAGAGCTAGAAGCCGCAAGCCGCCCCTCTTTGCCGGTGCGAGAAGCCTCCAGCCACCACTTCCATCTCCGTTCTAGCCGACAAAGAGACGGCGGCTGCAGGCACTTTGTGCCAGCAAAAAGCAGAGCCAGAAGCCTCCAGCTGCCATCTCACAAACAAAACCCATTCATACCACAATGACCACATCACTTTTTGGGAATGTTTATTCTCAGCGTGTCTTCTCCAGGAATCACTTTCCACTCTTTAACTTCTTCCACTGGTGCTTTTACATGTGTGTAGGGGTCCACCCTTTGTCTTTAGTTTGGACTGCTGTTTCAGTGGTCAGCAGGATTTAGTAGGACCTGTCCCAGCTTGGCTAGGTTTTTTTTCCTCATGTCAGGTTTTATCATATCCAATCACCAGGCTGGAACTTATGAACAGCAAAATCAAGAGATAGGGTTTGAGCTAGTAGTCCTTTGTTTCTGAGGTAAGATAAAGAAGAGGAAAGGCCAAGTATACAGTTCTTTACAGACATATCTTTAGCTTCATATTGTGGAATTTCCCCCATTCTATCCAAGTATGGAAAGCCAAACATCATTTCAGAAGGTAAAATACCAGTAACTCTTTTGGGGCAGATTCGAAGTCTGAGCAAGGCCAAGGGTAAAGATTTGGTTCATGGTCCACAGAACATGACATTCCCACTGAATTCCCACTGCCTCCATGATTGATTGAAGCACTTTTGCAGTAAAATGAGTCCCTTGGTTGTTGTCTATAGCTTCTACTATTCCATATCTAGGTATAATCTATTCCAATATATTGTTGGTGACTACTGCTGCAGTGGCTCACATGGCTGGATAAGTCTCAACCCATCCTGTCAAGTGACCCACTATCACCAATAAATATTTAATTCTCCCCACTTGAGGTAGTTTAACAAAATCAACTTGAATGCATTGAAATGGTCTCACGCTAAAGTTGCCCTCCCTTTTCTTTATATGTAGAACTTGTTTACTAACTCTTTTACATACAATACATTTTTCGCATATTTCTCACAATCCACAGCATCCATAAGCTTCTATAAACAAGTCACATCATACATCGTGACTACCCTGATGTAGTACTTCCAAAATCAACATTTGCCTTCCATCGGGTACTACCCATTTACCTCCTCCACTTACTACTGCTTACACTTTCTCTAACTCCTTCTTCTCACCTAACATTAAACATTCAGTTCCTTCTTTCACTACCATCCTGGCTTCCAAAGCAGTTAAATTATTGCCTCGAGCTTCAAAGGAATTCAAAGCTTGATTTAAGGGATATAATTCACAACTCTATGCAGACCAACTTAACTTTCTAGTTTCTACCAAAACTCCTTCTCTTACCTTCTACCACTTTCTCTTCCCACCTATAAAAAATTAAATCATTTTGTTCCATATGTCAGGGTCTAATATTTTAGACAAAAATGCCACTGACTCTCTCTTTCCACCCTACTTCTGGGTTAAAACCCTCAAAACCATTCCCTTATCCATGTAACACCAGTCTTTATTCAAAATAGCATAATTATCTATTCACAGCCTACAATATCCAGCCAATCCTAGACATTAACTTCTTCAGGTGTTATTTTCCTACTTCTTTCATTAATCAAATGCCCTAAATATTTTATATCTCTTTCTACATATTGTAATTCCTAACTTATCCCTGAAACAATTCCTAAAAGGGCAACAACTTGTGCTGCTAACAAACAAGCAAACAAACAATGCCATAGGATGGGGCACCTTGACTCCTAAGCATTCAAAATGCACAGACATAGAGACATAAAAGAGGGAGATAGGAAGAACAGCTTCAAAAATAAAACAAACAATCTAAATGAGGCATTTTGAGTCAATGCTCTGAAATATATTTGGGTCAAACTTTAGTGTCAATTCTCAGCTTTTAGTAAAATATGGGTCAGATTCAGATTCCATTCAGATGGAAGCAAATTCTCATTAAGTAGATTAAAAACATTTACAAATGTAAGCAAAATATTTCAAAATAATTTCTTTTAGATACTGGTAGATTTAATTAAGCATTTTAAATCTCAAAAACTTCCAGGAAAAAAATGTGTTCAGAAAAGAAAAATATATCTGCATAGCTTTCTATATACAGGCCAAGAACAGTGCAAACTGCAAAAGCAGGTATCAGATGTCATCATTTACCCCACCTTTCTCAGGTGGGCTCAACAGAGAGGAAAAAAATGGTTAAAAAGAACAGAAAATTGCAGCAGCCCCCGCTTTCCTGCTTCTCTTGCTCTCCCAAGGCAAAAAGTCTTTGTATTAAAAAAACGAGTCAGAGGGAATGAGCCAGGGTGGAGGGGAGTACAGGGAGGAAAAATATTTAAACTACACAGAATTCTCACCTCCTTTCTCCGTTCAGCATTCTTTCAACAAAATAATTTTCTTTGCATTTCTCTCTAGCTTCAATAAATCACAGACATTTTTCAAAAAATTTCTCTCCCACATCCTCCATGAGATCTTTCTCATTTCTTTTTACTTTACAACAACAACAACAACAACAACAAAACCTTGCAACTTACTGTTTCTTTATACAAAAGGGAATCTCTCTGAGGAGGGGTCAACGCACAGGTCACAGGATCACTTTGCTTTGCCACTCCTTATGAGCCTCAGGGCATCTCACACACACACTCACATTTGTACTGCAATCAGACTTTTTGTGTAAACCAATTTCACATACAAAAGTTTCATTTCATGCTTTCTCCATGCAAACCAATTATTATAATTATTTCAGGGAGCTTTTTCACAAGCAAATGAGCTCCATTTTCCATTTTTATGTACTATTATTAGAGGGTCTCATCCTCCCTGCAAGTCTGGAAATGATTACACACAGACACATACACACACATACCATTAAACAACATTTCCAAACCGGGGAGGTTTTGTCCCTTTAAATTTCCACTTTTTCTTTCCTTGGGCAACCTGTAGCTCATTCTTGAAGAAGTGGGAAAACTCAATAGTTTCAATCATAATTGTGATTATGGGCCCTAACCACTTCCCATTTTCCACCTGAGCAGCTTACTTAATTTGCCGGCTTGCCAAACATATCACAATTCAATCCCATTCAATTCTACATGCTATTATTATAGATGCATATCCAAAAAATTTTAACAGAAATCACATCAAATTGATCAAGTCAAATTATCTAAGTCTTCCCATGTAGACTCTTACTCTTTTATTACCTGCTAAACCCTGGGTAGGAAGAACAATAAGTCTTTTCCTTTTTACTCTTAGTTCTTTCAGAGTTTTCTGGCTGTTTTGAGAATAGTAAATTCTAGAGATCTTTCTAACACTGCAGTATTCTATTATTGTTGTTGTTGTTGTTGTTGTTATTACTGTTGTTGTTGTTGTTGTTACTGTTGTTATTATTATTATTATCCTTCAAGCTCATTAAATTAAATTCAATTGCCAGCTGAATTTATACATTTAATCCTTCTTGCTGAATAACTATATAGTAGTTAGACTCACATGGCATACCAAATCAAAATAACAACCAAAAAGGCCATGATATTTATTTATTTACTAATTAATTATAAAATTTATAGAGTTCCCCATCTCATAGAACATGATTCTTTGTGTTTTGGCTTAGGGCAGTGTGTGAAAGTAATTTAGAGCTGTTTTTTATAATCTGAACAATAATTTAGTTTTATGTTCAAAAATCATCAGTGGTTAAAGTTAGCATTGTCCAAGCCTACAAATTTGTTGGACCAGAAAGAGTGCTACAAAAAACATGTTACACGCAACATACTGCTTAACATGCATTTAGTTTTATTATGTTTCTAAAATAAAATGATCTTATGTGCTCTGAATTAGCATAAATATCTGATCAAATTCAAAATATCTAGATGTTTTTGTTTAAATATCTATAATATTGGTTTTAAAAGGCATTTAATAATGGTGTATTCCAGCTACACTATTGAGAACATTTTGTTTTAAATATGAAACAAGGAAGAATCATAGTGGAAAAAAACTGCAAGATTTTTGAGTTTATTGCTCCTTCCAATGAATAAAAATGGCTGAGTACTGTTTTGTACATTTATAATTGCTGTGGGGGTAGAGGGCCCCCCAGAATTGAGGTGTGTATAGACAGTGCTTGTCTTGCTGTTAGAAAAGCAAACAAATTGGAAATAATTTATTAATGCTCCCACTTCTATGACTCCTGGTACGTTTGGTTATTCTGCTATGTCTGAAAATTACAATGGCTTCTATAAATCCTACAAGCTAAGCAGTATTAATATCTAGGGATAACTGCAGTGTTTTTGCACTAAAATTATTGATGTGGAGTTGGACTTAGGCAATGTTTTCTATTGTTGGGTTTATTTTTGTCCTGACTCAGTGGCTGCTGTCAACCATGCAGTTTCTTAGCATATTCATAAGGGGGTGGAGCAGAACGGCTGTAGGCAGAGGGAGTTTTGGAAACTTCGTTTGGCTTCGCTGTACTATTCTGAAATGCCACAGACTATGTTAAACGGTAGTCATAGGCAGACCTGATAAGCACCGTAAGAAAAACAAAATTGTGCCAAGGATCTAAGCAGGCTACATCAAAAACTCGGACAGAATTGATGAGCTGTATAGTGTGAGTACTCTTTTCCCGGAATGTTTGTGTGATTGTTATTTTTTGGGCTAGTTCTACCATGCTTCCTCTTTTCTTCTCTGAGACTGCACTTTTCTATATTATAGAAACAAGATCCTTCAATTTGTAGGTTTTGAGATTCATGTAGTGAATGAGTGCTTTCCGAGGATTTGTAACAGATTGTTAAACTATTGGTTGGGTCTCTTGTTTTACTCACAGAGTAAAAGCTTTTCAAGAGTTGCTTGACAGTTTTTTCCTGAGCCCCCCAGGAAGGATATTATAAAAACAGTGGCTTGAAACTTCTTTAAAGCAGAACAAGAGCTCTACAGATCTAATTACTAATTTATCTATTACTAATAAATTTATAAGATTTCCACAGAATTGACTTTAAATTTATTTCTGGTTCTCAATATTTAGACTGCATTTTTCAGGGTGTGGTCATCTGAGTGGCAGGATATGTTTGTTGAAACATGCCTAAGTAACTATTGCCCTTACAACCCATAGGTAGCATTTATTGCAATGCTATTTGCTGTTGTTACTTTACAAAACAAGTTATTGCTAAGCTACCTATAGTATATTCGCTGTCCCCCTTAATTTAATAAATGTTTGTCATTTCATATTTTAGGAAATGATTTTGTTTTATTATGAGGTTTGGAATTAATTGACCTGAATTGGAATTTAGTCCTGAGAATACTTATGAGGAAGTTAATCTATTAAATACACTGGCAAATAATACTACTTACATACATATTAAACTGTGATAAGGGTTTTATTACTATAATTTCCTCAGTTCATTGAATTGAAAATTGTAACTTTGGAAATTTGAGCCCAGGGTTGCCAAGTGAATGGTCTTTACTGAAATAAGATCTTTTAAAGTTTTTGTTCTCACAACGTACATTTATGCTAAACATAAATGCTTTTTAAATGCTTTAAAAATAATTTTTAAGGAGTTCTTTTGTTTATGAATTGCAGGCAATTTTATAGAATTATTCCAATGAAAATTCTGTCGTAATGAACGTGAATGAAGCTGAAAGCAAAATTTCATCAGAGGCAGATTTGTGCCATTTTCCAGATTAAAAATTAAAATTATTTTATTCTAAAATGTTATATTTAACCATGGGGAACCTATAGCCCTTGAGTTGTTCCTGAACCACAGTTCTGTACAGCTTTAGGTAGGTACCATGGCCAATGGTGAGATCTTGCTCCATCAAGAGAATACTAACTTTAATAAAGGCTCAGTTTGAATGCCAGAATAATGTCCTGAACAACTCAATGATGCACAACTTGGGTTTTCAATGGGCCCCCACTTTTAAGATTTAGAAAACATCATTTGACTCTGGAGCTCAGGTTTTGTATTCTTTACTCATTGAGGTTTTTTTTCTTTTAGTTTCATTACGTGCAATTTAGAAATATTTTTAGGATTGTGCAAAATTCTTTTCCTGATTCTATGTGTCAGTGGTAACTTGAGTTGTGCAGTTTTGTTCTAGGTTAGTTTAAACCAAAGACTTATTTAATTAGCATTATTTTCCCAGATCCTATGGAAATTGATAGTTCAATAATATTGCTTCTGTAATTATTTTAATCAGGAACTAATAAAAATAATTGGGTCCAGTTACATTGAAGTTGTAATTCTATGTAAATGCAACAATGAAACCTGTTTGAACACAACACAGTTATGTTGCAAGATTGAGGGGCTATTAAATTGTTCCACTGATTCATTGGAATCAGAATATCACTCTCTCTGTACAGTAGTTGGACTAGGTCTCTTAATTATTTTGAAATTGTAGCTCTGATCTGAATTTCTACTATAGGTCAACCTTTTGGGCACCAGGGACCGGTTTCGTGGACAGAGGTTTTTCCACGGACCAGAGGATGTCTTGTTTCATGTGCTGCCTGCATCCCTCAGATGGGGCTTCACTTGGTTTGTGCAGCCTGGTTTCTGGCATGCCAGAGTCCAGTGTCAGTCCACGGACCTGGGGTTGGGGACCTCTGCTATAGGTGACAGTTTTACTGCTCTGCCTTTTTCTTTGCAGACTTTCTCTTGAGGGTTATGGAACTATAGTATGGTATGGAAAAAGGTGCTGTATATTCTATTTTTTTATTAGGGTGGTTTTTTTTGAATCTCATATTTTCCAGGTTTCTTGAGACTACAAGTTTCAGAATTCCTAGCAAGGTTGGATTATAATCCCAGTGTGTCTGGATACATATGTGGGATACTGTACATTCTTAAAATATGGAATAAGACATCAGTGACAGATCTTATATTTTAAAGAAATCAACTGTGTATAAAAATAGAAAAATAGATGAGATATTTAGTTGATATGTAGGACATGAGCTCGAAAAAACTAGGAAATTAATTCCTGTAATTTCAAATTTCCTTGTACTGAACATATTCCATGCAAGGAGGATTCATTGGTAAATTTTAAAAATGCAGAATATTAAATTTCTCTTTCCCTTGGCACTGCTGGTTTGATGTGGCATAGTAAATACAGATTGCAACTCTGTGACACTGCAGGAAAGAGCAACTTTAAAAAAATTATAAATAAATTTACCTGCTGGTGACAAAATGAATAGTAGAATTGAAAATGAGATTTTGTAAACTCTGGAAATGTTTTCTCAAAGTGGGGGGGGGGAGGAATTTATATAATTTATATTTACTTTTCACCATAAATCACAGTGACTATATAATACAAGGAGTTGCCAAATCTCATCTGGTAGTAATTTTAATACTTTCCTGCTCTACTTTTCTCAGAAATAAATGAAAAACTTCCAGTATTTTTGCTAGAAGATAGTTCAAAGGTATTCCAGTATTTTTTTTAATGAAAACTGCAAACTCTTTGCTTTCCCCAGGTTCCACCCTTAATATAGCCTTTGCATGTGACAGTAGGTCATAAAGTCTGTTTCCATGCTAAGATTTAAAATGCCAAAAGAATTTTTCCCTATTTTATTATCTTGAATCAAAGAAATAGTATATTTCTCAAGTTAATTGTTTAGATTGAAGCAAAGAAAGGATGTTTCACTTTAAGCAAAAATGGAAAAGTGAAATTTCAACCAGGAATTCTCAGTCAGCTTTAGGAGGGGCAATTTTAGGAGTGGTTGCAGTTCATGAGGAAAGGATTGGTTTGGATCGTGCTGTCTTAAGTGCAGAAAGGTGAATTCTTCTGAGCACAGTTACAGTCATTTCCTTTGTCATTAAGGTTTCTTTAGGGCAGATCCTGAAAAGGCCTAGCCAACCACTTTGGGAGTTCAGTTTCCTGGAGTATCTCAGAAGGGATACATACAAGAGTTAGGTAAAATGTTCCAAACTCACAACTTTTGTATCTTAGGACACCTATTCAAATATTTTAATTTCAGGACAAAACACTTCACATTTCAAAAAAATTGTTCTAAACATAGAACAAAGCTGTTAGAATACTTGTTACGATTTTCAATTTTAGCCAGGTTGGAACATAACTTACTTGATGTGTTTTGATGAACAATCCAAGGAAGGCTGTTGGACTAGGCTTAATGTAAAACTTTTTTTTCTTTCACGCATCCTGATAGTGAGATATGCAGAAGCTAATGAGGTTCGGGCAGAGGCATTTTTGTTTATCTTGAGGCTTTTTTTTTCAGTGCAGGGAGTGTACTTAACGCTCCTGCCTCCTATTTTTTCCACAACAAAAATCTTACGTTATGGGTTGAACTGAGAGTGACTGGCCCACGTCACGCAGCTGGCTTTCATTGCTGCAGGGAGGACTAGAACTCTCATAGCCTCCTCATTTCCAGTGAATCCAGCAGCTTGCAAAAATGGGTAGATTGTATTAGTATGCAGTTTTTAATCACTGGGCACTCCTGTTTTTCATAAAGTGCTGGTTCCTACAGTATATATGAAATACCTTCTCTTTTCACTGCAGTCAGGAAGGTTTTTTTTTCCCCTGTTATATCTGGGTGTGCCTTCCTCAAAACATGCCAGAGTCTCTCCAAATTCTATTTAGCTATGAATCATTTGACTATTGTTGGTTACCAGCAGGAGTGGGCTTCAAAAATTTTAGCAACGGGTTCTCTGCCCGGTTGCTGGGTGGGCGTGGCCATGGAGGGTGTGGCCGAGTCGGCCTCTGAACCACAGTGGGGGGGGGCATTTTTGCCCTCCCGGGCTCCGGAGACTTTTCTCAAGCTTCCAGGGAGGCAAACATTGCCTCCCCAGTCTCTGGAGGCTCTCGAAGGCCAGAAATGGGCCCATTTCCAGCTATCCCGAACTTCTGGGAGGCCTGTTTTTCACCTTCCTTGGGCTCCAGAGGCTTTCCTTGAGCCTCTGGGTGGGCAAAAATGGCCTTCCCAGGCTCCAAGGCTCTCTGGAGGCTGGAAATGGGCCCATTTCCGGCCTTCAGGAGCCCCTGGGAGGCCCATTTTTCACCACCATCCCCAAGCTTCTGGGCGGGCCCTGTACTTACCTGGGATCCAAAATGGGTTGCGGGGTGACTCCTGGCCAGGGTGGGGTAGGTGGGGCCAGCCAGGAGTGGGATTTGGTGGTTCGCCGAACTGTGCAGAATCTTTGCTACGGGTTTGCCCGAACCTGTGCAAACCCCTAGCAGCCCACCCCTGGTTACCAGGCAATACTTCATACTTGCTTTTTAGTTTCAGTATGTGATCCTTAAGGGTCAGAGCTGTGCTTTCTTCTGCTTGTGAAATTTATGGCCAACCAATAATATTTTTTTTAAAGATTATAGTCAAAGTAGACAACATTAAGTTTGCTGCAAGATGATCTGTTTCACTTTGAAATTTTATGTAGCTAGACTTCAGTCACATTACTTTTTCATTTTTTTGGTATTCTATAAAGCTGGAATATCAAGATCTGTTAACTTGCATAGTGAGATTCCCATGCCCATCACCTCAGAAACAGCAATTTACAGAACATGCAGAATCTCCAAATATTAATACTGTAAAATATTTCAGTAATCCTTTTTGCAATCTTGCTATCATAAAGTCAATGTTTTAATAGATTTATTTTTGAATTATATTTAAAAAACGTGGATCTTATATGAAGAATTGTACATTTGGTGGGAAATAAAAAGATAGTTCTTCCAGATTGGAAAAACAGTTTGATAGCAATAGCAATAGCACTTAGACTTATATACCGCTTCACAGTGCTTTACAGCCCTGTCTAAGCAGTTTACAGAGTCAGCATATTGTCCCCAACAATCTGGCTCCTCATTTTACCTACCTCAGAAGGATGGAAGGCTGAGTCAACCTTGATCCCAGTCTTGAAATGTTTTTGTGAATGGTCTCTCCATTGATGTAGTCAAAAAATGTTACAGTCAACATTATTTCATGTGACTGGTGTTTAATAGTATGTTTAAAAATTAGGCTGGATGATTTCATGTACATAATGTTTATAATGCCATCTTGCACTCATAAAAATGATAGCCAGCTTCGTAGACTATTCATTCATACTCATTTCTTCATCTCAAGCAGAGTAAACATTGGGAGAAGCATAATGTCTGTCATGAAAAGCCCTCCAACTCTCAGGTAGAAAAAACACCCCTTTGTTCTTTTAAAATCAGTGTTTAAATTTGTATAGTTTTTAATTCTATGAAAATATCTCTTCAATAAAAATTATTTAGAAATAAAATCAGAAGTAGAACTGTGGCGACAAGAAAAAGAGGATGTTTATACCATCTCCTAAATTGCCTTGATAAACAACTGGAAATATCAGAAACCAGGACAAGTCCAGGAAAAAGAAGTAGATGTCTTTACATCAGAATTCAGAAATAGAGGACATTTTGCTCCAGATCCTTACTTCTATGATGTAGATAAATATTTTAGGGAGAAACTACATTAAATTTCTTTGGTTTGTATGTTCTTAAGTCCAATATTGTTTACATTTGGGTACAAACTCAGTGACTGTATATACTTTAATCTTTATGTATTTATCAGTTTGTTCAAGATGATATTTCCTTTCTTCTAAATGTCTTGAGATTACATTTTTTTCTGATAAATCCTTTGAGATCTGTAAAACTTTGAATTTAGGAGATTTGTGACAATGTTTTCTTTTGTGTGATTTCAATGCACCAGCTGCTCTGAAATTCTCTCTTAAAATTTGATCATGTGATTGGTGGGGAAAGAAGAAGAAGATACATCTAGTCACATAACTCCAGCTTGCAGTTATTTCATTTTGACCTTTCTACTTGCTGGAATCATAGCCTGGAGTTGATTGGGAGAGTGACAGAGGCTTCATGAGTTCATAGGAATTGATTCAACAAACCTTCCTGTCCTTTCTTTTCCTCTCTGTATTAACAAAATAAAACAAACTGCTGGTTTCTTTTTCAGACATATAAAGCAATTCATAATATTACTAAACACTAAATAAGCAGCTAAAGAACAGCAATAGCCAGGTTCTTTCCTTCCACTCCCATCTCCCTCCCACACCTTTGTGGTGAGTATAGTGAAAAAAAACCAATAAATCAGTAAACATTTTTAGTGATTTATATGCTTTTGTTTATGTTAACTAAATGTATCTATTGCTGATTTTAGATTCCCTTCCTACTTAAAGTTAATTATTATATGGCTGGGTGTCTCCCTTGCCTTGACAGAATATGGTCTTCCTCTCTTCAGCCTCTCTGGTAATATTAGTTATTTATCCAGTTTCGAGACAGCTCAACTCCAAAAATGACTCTGGGCAGTTTCAGAAAATTAAAAATAGAAGAAACACACACACACACACACACACACACACACACACACACACACACACACATATAACATCAAAAATATTCTGAAGGACAATTAAACAAAATCTTCACATTACCACAAAAGATCCCAACAAAGGAGCCCACCACCTGAGGCCAGAGCCATGTTTTGAGGAGTTCGGTTGAAGGTGGATAAGGTGAGAGTCAAGTGAATGTCAAGGGAGGAAGCTTTTATATAGGGCAGGCACAGCAATAGGGAAAGGCTATTTTCTGGGTCCTGCTAAATTATATTTCTTAATCAACAGAACCCGAAGCACGCCACTGTGTCATATTGTACAGCATAGGTAGAAACCACGGAAGATAGGTAGTCATATGACATGCAGGGCTTTATAGAAATAAAACCACCATGAACTATACCGAGAAGTTTCCTGGTTACGACAGAAGCTGATGAAGCAGATATAACATGAGAATAGGGAGCACTGACCATCAGTGCTTGTGCTATTGCATTCTGGACCAGCTATAGTTTCTGAGTGATTTTTAATCATTGTAATAGTCCAGTTGCAAAGTGATCAAATCATGAATGACCACAGCTGCCATCTGCTGCTCAAGTAGGAGCGGAGAGTTCCAGGAAGACTCCCCGATTATGCACTAGTCCAGAATGGGGGAATGCTATTGCATTTAGAGCCAAGGATGGAAAGTCCCCAGAATTAGAAGATCCAAAAATCCACAGCCCCTCAATATTATTATGATTAAATGTGAGTTTGTTCTTCCCATGCACACCCTGACTTGGTTAGCCAGGTGTCAAGTTTTGTTTATATAATTTGTATGGCGCTTCTCTCAGCAATAGACTTTGGGTGATGAACAATATTAAAGTTAAAAACAATTGCAGTAGTACAAAAATTTAAATACACAGCAGCTGAGAAAATAAATTCATAATCACTAACACAGCAAAAAACGACTCCTTGCATACATTTGTAGCAACTGGCCCAGAGACAGGCTTTTAGGGCCTTATAAAAGGTCAGCAGAATATTGAAGATCATTTATGTATTAAGGATAATTGGTTCTAAACTGATGAAGGATCTGTTCCAGTAGCCAAATGTAGGTATTAAGCAGTGAGTAAAAGTATTGGGTCCTCTGACACCACCCTCCCCAAAGCAGGGGTTTCAGACTCAACCTCTCCCCCTTACCATTCCGATTTGAATTGGTCAACAGAAAGGAGAACTGCTAAAATGCTGTAATATCCATTGTTACTCCGTTCAGCCAGTCCAGAAGAATCCATGGCTGATGGTTTCAAAGAGATCAGTGATGGTCAGGATGTCTGTACCACCCATATCTTAGTTTTGCCACAGATCATCAATAAGCACCACCAAGACCATCTTAGTTCTATATTCTGGCCTGAATTCTGATTGAAAACTGTCCAGATAATCCATTTGCTCTAGAGCAGGAGTCCCCAACCTGTAGGCTGTGGCCCACAACCACATGTGGTCTGTTAGCAACTGGGTTGCATGAGTGGTGGGTGAGCATGCATGCACAGCCCAACTCATGTGATCAGCGGGCACCGGCGCATGGAGCCTTACTTGCACAAATGGCGGGTGCTGGAACATGCAGCTCCACTCATGAAACTATGTCCGAACACACATATGCGACTGCCCCTTGCACACAGCCACCCTCCCCCCCTGTGCCAGGCCCCAACCTGGAAGGGTTGGGGAACCCTGCTCTAGAATCATATTTAATATGTAGTTAGCATGACCTGCTTTAATTTTTTTTAGGTGTTCAGTGTTTACTTGTCTTTCCAAATAATGATTAGGCTTACACATAACATTAAATAGTTAAGTGGTTTGGTGCAGTGCATGAATTCAGCTGGCATTTGGTATACACTTGTTTAAGGGAATAATAATGAAATTTATCTGGGATTGTACTAGTGATGTACAGAATTTTCCAAATCTAGTTTGCTTTCAATTTGTCATGTACTCAAATGACAACCTGTTCTCCAAATTTTATGGAAGTATTTAAATTGCTTATTAAAAGAATAGGTGCCGTATGTGTTATTCTGTTTTGCGCACTTCAACTTTCCTTTAGAAATGGGCAGTGAAATAAACATTAGCAGAGTTGAATTGCACATGTATTGCATGGTGATGGATTCTTTTTTGGCAGGTCATGCTATTTTTGCAAAGTAATCTGTGCTGGATTTTACATTCTAGCAAGAATTTCTAATCTCCTGAGTTTTACTGTTTTGGAATCCAGCCAATTTGAAATGTTCTGATGGAATTTTTCAAGTTAGGCTGTGTTTTTTTTCTGAGCTGAGCACAAAAATATGGTTTCTGTTTCATTCATACCCCAATAGATCAATGTTTGTTGCACAGGAGTAATAAATGTGATTGGTGTAAGATAGGTATGGTACATGATGCTTGGGGTCCTTGGTATTCTATCAAACCAGATAACATCATCAGTGCTAGAATAGAGCAAAGTTTGTGATGCATCCCTTCTAAAAAGGGGACGATAATCAGCTGGTCTCTAACCTTTCCTTTTGGACTGTTATTGAGACAATCATTGATGAAGAACTATAGACCATTCCAGGGGAAATACTTTATCTGGACTCTTTTCAAGCAGGATTCAGGTCTGGGCACCCACTGGAGAGACACTGTTTTCTTTTCTTGATTAACTTGGTCCTTATGGAACTCTCAGGGGCCTCCCATGTCATAATACTGTTCTGGATTACTTGTGAGAGTTGAGGATTAGAGACACTATGTTGCAATGACTCCACTCCTATCTGAGTACTGCTGGTGTAACATTTGCCTATGATTTTCAGTTATGCAACTTGTTGGAACTAACTGAACTTTGCATTCCTATCTGTCATTGCATAAATTTGTCATTGCATTCCTCTCTGTCATGGGGTCCAGTATAGTTTGACATAAAGTGTGCTATATTGGGATAGAATGTTCATCATTTTAGTTTTTTAAAAAGGTGTATGAAAGATAATTACTGTAATTCACACTTTTTTGTACTTTAATGCAGGCCCAGACTTGTGTTGCATCAAAGGCATCAACTATGAAACCTGCTGAAACAAAGGTATGTCTTCTAAAAAAAGGTGGACAACTTATTCTTGCAGTGTCCATATCCAAGTGCAATTTTACTAAAGAGACTGACTGATGTTGGAACAGACATGAAACTAGTCTAATGCTATTATATTTTGCATAGATTAAAGTAAACTGTACTTCTGATTGAGTTCTGCATATTATTGGTATGATCTTTGTCTTGATTTACTATGAAAATTTTCTGTGTTTAACTCATGAATTTGTTTAGTGTGAGTTTTCAACTCTATTATTGTTTTGGATGCACTATCACATTATTTCCTTTTAGGAAGGGTTATATGAGAGGATACTGCTAATAGCATTATTTAAAAACTATTCTGATTTATGAGACAGCATTTTTGCTTTATCTGCCACTGGCATAGGGGAATTACTAGTTTCTCTCTGTCTCTCTCTTCCTGACCCCAACCCCAAATTAAAGAAATAATAATTCCATATAGTGTAATGTGATGCAAACTAATCAATTTATCAGAGCCTTTGTTACTATTTGGGAGTTTATCTGGAGAAAAATGCTTATTTTAATTTTTTCAAAAATAATTCTATTTATAATAGCAGTTTTTGAAGTCTTCAATTACCTCATTTTAACAGATTTTGAAAATAGTGTGACCAAAGAAATATTGTCAAAAATGATATTACAGCAAGACAGGATGATCAAGGCTTATGTATATATCTATTTGACACTTGGTGGTTCCTCAATTTAATTGTCAGCCAGAATCCAAGATAATTATTTCTCTGCTTTTAACATTTGTTGATCTTTGAGATTGGTGCTCAAATGGTCATCATATAAATAGACCAAGTGATTGCTCTATTTATAGCATAATGTGATAAACACATAGGTTTAAAAAGATTGGCAGAGCCGTCTAAATTGTAGGATTACTAAATGGTTAAAACATGGATCTGCAGATACATTATTTCATTCATAGGAATAGATTTAGTGTTTTATTTGGCTCTTTGTGAAATGCTTTTGACATAGGAGCAAAAGGAGCCACTGAGAAATACAAGTGATTGTCAAGCTGCTCAAGCCAACTTTCAGAAGGCCTAGTGATTCTTCTTCATATAACTTGTAGTTGAATCTGTTATCACTGAAATTAGAGTTGGGTATCTTATTTTATGAAGGAATTTTTGCTTTCTTCTAAAGGAGTTCTGTTTTGTGTTCTTCTAATGCTTGGAGAAATAAAATGAGGGGAAGTTGTATGTTACTCTTAGGCTTCATAAAGCTTGGTTTATCAGGAGCTTTCTTATAAAAGGGCAGCATTTTGAACTTTGTTAGGGGAATAATTATCTCTTTCCGACATGAATGTAATTACTGCAGGTATCCTAGCTTCAGGAAACAAAAGTTAATATATGTCTATGGAGATTCTCAGTCATCCAGGTTATGGCTGTTTCAAAGGTGCTTTTTTTTTTCAAGAGGCAACTGGACTTTCTGATTTTTTTTTGCTTTTCATCCAAGAAGCTTTTTCAACTCTGACTGGATGGTGTGGAATGGAAGGATTTATACTCCTTGCAGGCAGCTGGTCATTTGCATTCTTTTAGCAGGCCGTTAAGGTCACCTGGAGGTTTATCTGTGTCATCAGGATCACCTGAGTGGTGCAAATTGGGATGGAGCTTTCTTGGAACTATTGAAAGGACACAGTCTGCAAGGAGTATAAATCCTTCCATTTCCTACCATCCAGTCAGAGCTGAAGAAGCTTCTTGGATGAGAAGTGAAAAGTCTTCAAAGAAAACCAGAAAGTCCAGTTGCTTCTTGAAAAAAAAAGCACCTCTGGGACAAAAAGTTAATATAATTTCCCCAATGATATCTTTTCCTATACTTCTTTCTTGTTTAATTAAAAACCGGTCACATTTTTATATAGTAGGCACTGATATTGAGAGTTCCTTAAATAGCATGAAGAAATTTTACAGGAAGATGTTACTACTGTTTCTCCAAAACACAGTCAATAAGGTTAATCTTCTAGATACTTACATCATTAATTCTATCCCATGTGTATTGAATGCAAATTATTAAAAAATATAATTGTTGTGCAGATAGGTCCTAGACTTATGCCCGCAATTGGGATTGGAACTTTCATGCTAAGTGATGCAGTTATTAAATGAATGGCACCCAATTTTACTAGCTTTTTCTGCTTTATTTTTATCATGCTTTATTCATATTCTAAGGAAATATGAATTCTCCCATTGTCTTTTTTTGTTGGGAGCCCATGGGAAGGTTGCAGATGGGGATCAGGTGACCCCAGGATGCTGCAACTGTTGCAGATACATGCTGCCAAGCATCTGAATGTTGATCACATGGCTGTGAGGACACTGACAGTTGCAAGTGTGAGGAAAGGTCATAAGTCACTTTTTTGATAGTGTCATAACTTTAAATTGTCATTAAATGAATGGCTGTAAATTAAAGTCTATCTGTATATGTTTGTCAAATTTAGAGTTTTAGGTACTAATGTACATCCCCAAATTGAGTTCCACTAAGCAATAGCACTTAGACTTATATACACAGTGCTTTACAGCCCTCTCTAAGCGGTTTACAGAGTCAGCATATTGCCCCGAACAATCTGGGTCCTCATTTTACCCACCTCAGAAGGATGGAAGGCTGAGTCAACCTTGAGCCGGTCAGAATAGAAAGGCCGAACTACTTATCTACAAATCAAAACTCAGATATTTTAAAGCCTGCCAGAAACTTAAACTTATGTTGTTTTATAGATGTTGATGTAACACATTGCCATGTTCCACCAGTCATTGTTCTTAAAAATTCAAGGGTCAGCTAATCTGTAGGTTTACACATTTTTCATGTTTGGTTCAAATTTTGAGAGTTGGCTTATTTGCATTTGGCCTTATCCACAATTGTGTATGGTTGTTCTCTGTGCCCCAGTGGCATCCTGAGTTTCTGTTTCCCAAACCACAGCTAATTATGCCATATAATCATATAAAAAGAATGCTGTAGCTGGCACTCACAAAATTTCAAGTGAGCACTACAATTTAACAAAGTACTCCATATTAATAGGTCTATATGCAACGACAATCTTGTGACTGTTTAGTAAACAAGCAATCATAACTGGAATGTGTAATCTGGAAGACTTGCACAATAGTGGCATGTAAAATGATGAGGATGAAATACATTGTGTGGTAATATGAGAGCCTGGAAAATGACTGTACTATATTATTTCCCAAGAAAATAATCAGGACTAAGATAGCATGATGGCTGCAAAATTCCAGAAAGGGGTTACACCAACAAAAAGAAAATACCTCTGTAATACAGCATTTCTCAAAGAATAATCTTGCAAGGTACACTCACACTGTTAGATGTATTTAGCAATCTTCTTCCTAGGGTTATTGTGGAATTCAGCTTCCCTCAGCCTCAAACAGCATTGCCAATAGTAAATAATTGTTTTATGACTGACCATTTTCAAACCGGAACTCCCATCCAAATTAATCTAAATTATTCCCTGTCACCCAACCTGCTAGAATGAACTTTGCTTTGTTCTGCATACTCCTAAATTTTAAGATTGCTTGAATCTAGAACAGTATGGAGACTATTGCATTACTTGTATTAAGGGCAAAAAAGAAGTAGTATTTGTGTTACATAAATTTGGTATTAAGCTGCGAGGGAACCTTCAGATGTTGCTGAACTACTATTTCTATCATCCATCACTATTGTCATTGTGGCTGGGACTGCTGGGAATTGTAATCAGCCAGATCTAGGATAAGATAGCTTTCATGTCTGCATGATAAAAGTAGAGTTTTGTTAAAAAGTAAAGTGATTGTTCCAGCTGAGCTCAGAAATGGTGAAATAAATTCTGCTACTCAAAGAACAATCTATCAACTAGCTTTCCACAGCTCAAATTATGCAATGCTAAACATTAAATAAAGCAAGCACATTGAATGTGACCTGTTAATGCAGTTCTCTGCACAGTAATTTATAAGTGAGTTCAACTGATCTGACTGCATTTTCTCTAGTAAATGTTCATTGAACCACAGTCTAAATTCAAGGGAAATAACCAAGATAGAAACCGAAGAAATTAAACATCTCCCAGAATTGAACAACAGAAACATGAGGAAATTGAACTATTCAACGAACCTCAGTATCTTGTTAACAAGTTCTTTTGGCTTTTGGGGGAAACTAGTATGCTTATAAGCAGTGTTTGGGATATGATTCAGCAGTTTATTTCATCCTTTTGTTTTGAATGATGAGGACACAATGAGCTCTTATAAAACCATACAGAAGTAGCTTAATACGATTAGAAGGCTGAGATTCTGGTTTTATTTGAGGATGGAAATAAAATGACATGTTATAATGTTCCATTTTTCAAAAAATCTTTTAGCTTTTCATTTTTTAAAATCAAGATGTTACTACCTCTATTTCTACTCTCTTATACCTTGGTACATTTATTATCAATCTGCTGTGCTGAATGTTGTACTTTCTTATATTTTTCTATTATACACACATGCAGTAAAAATAGTAAAAAAAAATAAAAACCCCTTTTCTCATATTGTCAATTCAATATTTTATTATGGCCACAGAATAAAAATTAAAACACTAAAACAAAACAAAACAGAGCAAGAGTGTATCACAATTAATGATGGTATCATGAATGGGTCACTAGAATCTGCCCAGTTTTACAGACCCTATAGCAGAATTTAGCTGCAAAGAAACTGTATCCTACTGATTTGATAGTAAAAGCGGTACATAAAAGAGGTACTTTGTAAGGTAAGGAGTTGAGACCTCATGGCACAATCTCAGTTCACATGGGATTTTTTTTAATCAGCTCACCAGAACTGCTATGGGGAGAGTGTTACAACGGGCTAGAGTTAGCGCCCTCTGAAATTTAGACACAGTTATATGATATAATTATCTCACTGGTTAGTGAAGGGAGATCTGATTGTTCAAGAAAATGTTCCTGGGTAGAGAAAGACAGGTGCTGTTGGATTTCCTTATATTTAATATGATGTTTAAATGCACTAAGTGTACATTCATAGGCCATAAGGGAGCTGCTCCTTGGAGAGGCCAAGATGTTGGAGTTTTTGTGAAATAGTTCTAACCCATGTTGATTTATAATTTATCCTCCATAATGAGAGCCTCAAACCTGTGGGACATTAATTTCAGCCAGCAATTAATGGCAAGCTCATGCACCTGTTTCGATGTTGGACATACTGCCTGTGTGTACATGCATAGTCAGTAGTGCTGTGCACACTCAGCTATTTCACTGACAATCCCTGTGCCTCTTTAATTGAAGAAACTGTCATTCTGCGAATGGCAATGGCCCTACACACTCTTTTATGTCAGAGTTGGCAAATATCCACTTCCAAGATGGGCCAAGATGTCAAGTGGCAAGTTGGCAAAACTTTCCATTCGTTAACCCAGGGAAGATGTTACATCTCATAGAATAAAATGATCTAAGTGTATTAATTATATTTACTTTATACTCATGTACTCAATAGAATACTACATTACCTCGATCTTTTATATATCAATCTAGGGAATAAATATATTTTATTTCAGTTGAAAGGACTTTCTTAGGAATCTTTGTACTCAGAAAACAGAAAAATCACCTCATCTACTTAATCTGTAGTTCATACATACAGTATTTCCAAAACTCAAAGGAGTCAAGTCTGATTTATTCCAAGTTATAGAGTGAGCAGACATGACACAGAATTATATATTTCTGGAATTATATTAGGAACAGAATGAAAGAATTTTATCCTCTGCCTCCCCTTTTGCATCCACTATTTTTTTTTAGAATTTCTAATTATCCAGAAAAGAGAACCTAACACTTTTTAAAAGGATAAACTTGAAATTTGAATATATATTTTAAAAGGACAGGTTGTAGCATTAGAAATAATACACAATGAAGTTTAACTTGGAGTACAGAAATTGAGAAAACTCAGTAGTTGGAACAAGTTGATAAATCAAAATACAGTAGTTATCTTAGCACCCACATTTGTCAAGGTAACAAGTCTATAGATTGACTGTGCAGTCCTGTGGATTTGAAGGGGAAAAGGTACTTCAGACATCAGTAGCCCTCATATAGCATTGGTCAAATTCCTTAAGGAAATTAATTTTTTAATGGGAAACAATATTTTTAGATTAAGGAGTTGCAACAGATGGTACAATTGCCACCACATCTGTTTTAAAATATCTTTATTCTTTCAGTTTCAAAGTGCTTCATGACTCTAGTCAATAACTGGAATACATAATATGATTTTTGTCCAGCTTGGAAAGAACCGTAAAGTTTGTCTAAATGACACATAGGAGTGAGAATATACACATATTTTTAAAAACGTCACTACATACTTCAATAAAATAAGAATAAGAAATAAGAATCCAAAGTTATTTTTGTATCAATCAACAGAGATATTTTGTTCACCATTTCTTGAGGACAGAAAGTTGAGATTAGTAGGAAGTTTCCTTATTATATCTTGAGCAATTTCTTTCCAAGATCCTGAGTTTGTACTCCCAATATTAGGCTTCCTCAAGCCAAGAGCAGACACATGGAGTGGAATCCCAGAAAAGAAAAAGAAACAAGAAGAAGGTGATACAGACCCTCGGTTGTGTGTGTTTATGCTTGATAATAACAGCAGCCACATTGCTAGCATGTGCTCATTCATTAGTCCTACACTAATATATTCTAGTTTATTTCTGCCTTCCTTTTGTATGATCACACTGCAATCTCTTCTCATGGCACAGCACACTTTGAAATGTATCATATAAAAGCAGTCTAATAGTATTTGTCACCATTTAGTCTATTGTGGTTTAATAATTATGTTCTAGAGAATGATATAGCTTTGCTTTTGGTGAATTTCTTCTTGTCTAAAATATAAGAAAGCTATAGGTTTCTGCTTTTCTGCTTGTGTTTGATAACAGTTGTACAGTATTAAAATGTGTGGATGCATTGGAGAAAAGCTTTTATTCAAATTATAAAGAGGTTAGTTAATTGAAAGTATAGTATTATATAGAGTTTGAAGTGGGCAATTTATATGTTGCTAATATAGATGCTTATATATGTGCTTAATATTTAAGATGATGTAAAAGTAATCCTAAATTCCAATTTGTTCTAAATTCCACTTTCTGATTTGAATTTTCTATTTCCCCCCTCTAATCCATGATTTAAATTATTCTCATAAATACCACCCTAACATTTCATTTTTTGTTAACTAATACATCTAGATTTCATTTTTTTCATTCTGCTCTTGTCACAGATGATAAACAATTTTGCCTATGCAGCATGTAAAGTTAAGTTGTTTTTGTACCATGCAGAGTTTTATTGTTTTTGGCTTTTATTATATGTATTTATGCATATTTATAATATATATGTACATATTGTTATGTGTATATTGTTTTATTCTTGGTTGCTAGCCGTCCAGAATTTGGTTAATATAGATAGCTATACAAATGTTTTAAATAAATAAATTGTATAAGTCTGTGTTATTTTAAATAGTGCCAAAGCCATAGAAATAGTTTTGAGGCTTCTTAGTTATAACTTTCTCTCAAAAGCTTCAGAGATTTTAAGTTATACAAAGCTTGCAGAAAATTATCCTGCAGTAGCCATTGAAAAATGTAAATTAAATAATTATTTTTTTATTATTTTATTATTCATATTACAGGCAACACAAAAACCAAAGGCAGAACCTGAAAAAGCACTACAAGACAAAAAGGTAGGATGAGAAGCCTTTATTCTGAGTGTGCATTAAATACATACAATATTTTTTTTTCTTTAAAAAGTGCTCCTTTGATTTGTTCCCATATGTTTACCTGATTTTATTTTGTTCTTTTAACCTTCTCTTATTCATATTAAAGATATTTTCTCAACATCACCCAAAGCAGTTAGGATTATAATTAGAAAAGCCAATGGGAGCATCATTGCAGTCACTGTTTCCAGCTCCTCAAAGAAGCTGTGCCTTTTTCTAAGCTTGTGTGGTAGCTCTGTGGGCCCATGAAAATGTTTTTGAATGTAAGAGGTATCAAATATGTTCCACCAAGTCAAATGCATTTTGGGATTTGTGGGATTGCACAGCTTCTATATGAAAATTCAGATACCAGCCCACATTTCCTTTTCTGCCATTTTGATTGGAACAGCTGCAGTTCTGGTTTTCAACAACCCTAACTTTAATTTTATTGATAAGCAGAGTGTTGTAAATTTGTTTTTTTTAAACTGAGAGCCAATATGATGTAGTGGTTAAGGCATCAGGCTAGAAACCACGAGGAAGTTCTAGTCCAGTTTTAGGCATGAAATCCAGCTGGATGGCTTTGGACCAGTGACTTTTGTTCTCAGCACAACCCACCTGGTAGGGTTATTGATGTGGGGAAAATAGGAGGAGGAAGGAATATTAGGAATGTTCGCCACCCTGAGTTAGTTATAAAAAATAATAAAGGTGGGATAAAAAAACTTTAAATCTTAAAAATTGCTTGAAAATATGCCAGTCATAAGTCATAGTAATTTTAAAAAGCTCTTTTCAAGAGAGTTTCAATGTGTATTTGCAGATTTGGTTGTTCTCTCTAGATGTACATATCTGTACTTCACCATAATGTTCAAACAAGTAATTTTAAAGTTCACTGCTCTGAAATCAGCAGAATGGGGACCAAATGATATTAAAATATATAAGCGTGTGTATATATATACACACACACCTGTTAAGAGTCAGTCAGAATTAAAACTCTTAATATATTAATAATATATTATAGGGTTTTACCTGATTGTCTTCAACTGTAATCTTAATCTAGTTTAGGCTCTGGAAGTCTTTAACAGTTTATAGAGCAGTAAAATGATTTTGTTCAGGTTTCAGTAAATTGGACCATATACAATGGCCCAATCTGTGTGTACTCTAGAATAAAAGAAAAAAACCAATTGCCAGGTAAGTATTTACTCTAACACACATAGCAAATGATTTCAAATTCTTTGTTGTTATTTAGCAATCATATAGATTTTTGCTGCATTAATATAGTTATCCTATATTATTTTAAAGAATGTATGTTTAGACCTTAGGTGTACCATGCAAATAGTGATGCTCTTAAGAAGGGTCTGAATAGCAGAATAAATAATTTCAGTTTTGTATTGCAGTTTGTACGAATATTATTTTAAACTATATTAAACTATTTAGAAAAGAATGGGTTTATATTAATTTAACGCATTTGATGGTTCAGCTTTTAAGTATTTGTTATCTTTAGAGAAATCTTATACTAGTGGAAAGTTAAAATATAAACTTTTAGCCTCCCCTTGAAGGACTGTGTCCATCTTATTGGTGGGATTTATATTTTAATAATCAGGCAGGGGTACATGACTAATTTGAATATATATCAATTATAATGTAATTATGTTAGAAGATTTTTGTCTGCACAGTGTTGAAATGTGTACTGCTTAGGGAAACTAATAATATTCCTTGATTATTTTGTTCATCATACAGAGCATTCTGTCTAGAATAAAAGCAGTATAAAAGAGGTCTGATTAAGTTTTCATATTATTGTCTATGCTACAGGCAGATGAATCTCAACCTGCCTGCCCAGTTGAAGGGAAGCAGAGAGATCCTGGAGGGGTAATTGATTTACATATTATGATAAAAGTTATTTTAAATGCAAATTAGTATAAACACATGCTTAAATATTTAAAAATATATTTGTGCAGGCAAAAAGTTCGAGCAAAGATTATTTAGGGAAGGAGTCTAAGCAACCAAGTTTGGGGAAAGAAACCTCTGGTCAAAATGCCAAGTCAACACAGTTGGTAAAAACTAAAAATGCAAAGGTAAGGTGATTTTTCGAATGAAAGTATTCAAGTAGCATTTCTTATGTTAAGTTTGTGATAGCCTTCCCTGAAATGACACACTCCAGAAATTACTGGGATTCCTAACCATAGGCCATGCTAGGTTAGAATTCTGGGAACTGAATTTTGTTAATCTGGAAAGCAAGATAATGAGAAAAACTGGTAGAGAAGGAATCCCAAAGACTAAGAGGGACAAGTGAGGGGAAATGTACTTCTACATAAATCACTTTGGTAAATAACTTTCACTTTTTCTGCATTCTTAAAACAGATAAGAATATATTCCAGATGTGTAATTACGACCTGTTATATATAAACAAGAAATTATGGTTGTGGGATTTCTCTTTGTTCTTATTGGTACTTGTTCTTGTTCTTTTTGTTCTTGTTGTTTGCATAGCAATAAGGCAATTTCAAGTACATGGGTAATTTAGACTTATTTAGGTGAAACCTCACAGTTGGTCGCTTTATTATATCACATAATTGGCCAAAGCTCACTAGCAGGACATACAAGCCACTCTTTGATCCTCCATAATAGCTAAGTGCATGCATTTTGCAGTAACTCCGTCTGATCGTTTAAAAATGTACTTAAAAACATTACTGTAGATTCAGAACAGAGTTTCCATTTAGTAAGCATTGGTTAATATAAAAGCATTTTGTAAGGCAGTAGTTAGTGTATTAAATTGGGTTAGATCAGGGGTGGGCTTCAAAAAATTTAACCAGTTCTCTGCCCAGTTGCTGGGTGGGCGTGGCCATGGTGGCCATGGCCTAGTTGAGGCCCTTTTCTGGCCTTCTGGAACTTCCGGGAGGCCCGTTTTTCGCCCTCCCCGAGCCTCCGCACGGGTCCTGCACTGACCTGTGATCCGAAATGGGCCACAGGGGGACTCCTGGGAGGGGCAGGGAAGGGTGGGCGGGCAGGGCCAGCCAGGGTTTCTACTATTGGAACTACTGGTTCATCAAACTGGCCATAAAATTAACAACTGCTTCGCCCGAACCAGTGCGAACTGGTAGCAGCCCACCCCTGGGTTAGATCATATTCGTACTATGAGCTTATTGAATTATTTAGGAAATGTTATTTTTCTAAACACCTCAGATTTAATGCACCATTGTATAGAATAGCATTGTGCTATTCTACCAATAAAATATTTTTTCTCTCATATTTTTATTTGCATGGCTAGAATTACACTGTTGATCCTTTTGTTAGGCAGTGTTCTGGTGTTACTGTATCTCATAAACAATAAAATATTAGTCAGAGATGAAAATATAGCCACAACTGACCCCAAAATTTCTGTTGTTAAGTGAAACATTTGTTAAGTGAATTTTGCCCCATTTCATGACCTTTCTTGTCCCAATTGTTAAGTGAATTGTTAAGTGAATCATTCCAGTTGTTAAGTTAGTGACGCAGCTGTTAAGTGAATCTGGCTTCCCCATTGAATTTGCTTGTCAGAAGGTTGCAAAAGGTGATCGCAAGACCTCAGGATACTGCAATATGCTAATTGTCTGTATTTTGGTCACATGACCTTAGGGACGGTCATGAGTGTGAAAAACAGTCTTATATCTCTTTTTTCAAGGCTGTTGTAACTTTGAACAGTCACTAAACAGTTGTAAGTCGAGGACCACCTGTATATGCAAGATATATTTTTACAGTAATTCTGAACTATGCTTTAAATGATTTCATGTTATGACCAATGTAAAATCATGCTTGAAAGACAATTTCTGCTTAGAATTTGGGCTGCTCTAAATATTAGTGGTACTTTGTGTTGGCTGATCTTACCCTTTTCCACCTTAGGCTAACACTGACAAGAAACCATTGGCTTCCAAGGTAGCTGTTGGCACAGCTGGAACAGTTACAGCTGCTGGTTTGACTGCTGCAACTGCAGAGGTGAGTTTAATGGTGGTTAGTAGTTTGTGTATGTGATATTATGTACTAGCTCTCAGAAATACATTCTTATTTTCAGACTAAAGAACATAAACTGGCATCTCCTGCCCCTGTTACTGCAGACAGTAAACCAGCAGAAAAGGTAAACAGAGGGTGTATTCTACTGCCGCATTATTCTTTTTTTCAAGCACCATTTTAGAAGTAGCTAGCCAGCATGGATAATCTTGATATTCTTTTTTAAATGCGCACAGTCAGCTATATTTCAAACTGTAATTTTCCCATCATTACTATGCTGACTCCTGAGAAAATAAAATATAGAGATATATTGCATTACATATACAAATGTACACTTGTATATGTGCCACATGCAACACTTGAATAATCAAGTGTGTATGTGGCACATATAATCTTTCTCTTACTGCTCTGACTGGAAGGCTTGCTCCTCCTTTTGTCTTTTTAAGCTGCCTGACTGATGAATAACTTTTTCCTCACTTTAAATACCTGCTTTTTTGCTTGCTTGCGTTTGAGTAATTTTTCTGTTTGTCTATAAATCTCTCCTCAAGTCCTTTTTACTCCTCAGGTATTTTACTAAATTATCCACTTCCTTTTCTTTTTCCTAGTCATTTCTTCTAGGTGTGGTCTCTCTGATTCAAGCTTACTGATGTCAAGCAGCATCTCGTATCCTATATTATCTTTCTCTCCAGACATCTGTCTTCTTGTACTCATAACACCATACCTTTTATATCTTTTCAAATTCAACATTTGTTTCTTCCTCTTACCTCTTCTGGGTAATCTTCCTCCTTTCATTCCAATTTTCTTAAAAGTTTACCTTTTATGTATACTAAAAAGCTCCTTATCTCCTCCTGTGATCCAACTGCCTTATTTTCCAAGTCATGTAGCATTTATCTGCATTTTCAAGTCTTATTTCCTACATTCTGCTAATTACAAAACCTAGATATCTGGATTTCTAGCAGCCAAGTTATTTCTTTCTTCTATTAGCAAATCTCTGCCATACAGTATTGACCAAAATTGCTTATCCAATGGTAAAATATCTCCCAGGTTACATAAACTTTGGATACTAATATTTCACTGAAACTTTTTATAATTTAAATAATAAATTGTTAGATTTTACTGTATTGATTTTTAAATATTTGATTATAATATATATTATACATTATATATATATAATGTATTGCCATAGAACACTCTAGTAATCAACTACGCCATGCCAGTGCAATATATTATTAAAAAATGTTTTCCTAGTCTGATTTAGATACTGCCCTAGATGATTTAATAGATACACTTGGAAGTCCTGAAGACAATGAACCACCTGCTCCTACATATACAGGACCGGAAGTTTCGGTATTGAATTTCTTTTCTAAAAACCTTATGCGTTAAATATGTATTTGCATAATTACATTTTATAAATGAGGATGCAAGTAAAATAATGATAAGTTTGTCCAAGTTTTGTTTCCTCATGTGACATCCTTGAACATTGGCTTATGCGTCTCTATTATGCATTTTTCAAGTTTTCAAACCACATAGAAATCTGGATTAGTTGCACTATCATGTTTTTTTCCTATTTCAATTATGAGAGGTATTTCCCCTTCATTTTTACTTTGTGTTGCTTAATAGAATATTGTGATTATTTTGTTTCAATTCAGATATTAAGTCCAAATGAATTTAGTAGAGCTTGCTTCCATGGGAATAGGTCTAGGTGAAGTGATTGACCTAAATTTTCAGAAAGTAGAATTGCTCCTCATAAACACATTTACTTAACATGGTAGGCGTATATATAGCATAATGATTCAGCTATCCACATATTTTCAAAAGGCAGCCCATTGCATTTTTAGAATCTCTATATATATTCCTGACCAGGGGTGGGCTTCAAATTTTTTAGCAACAGGTTTTCTGCCCTAATGACTGGCTGGGTGGGCTTGGCTGGGTGGGCATAGCTAGGTGGTCAAGTGACTGGGTGGGCCTGGCCAACTGTTAATCTGTTCAATGTGACAAAAACTGGTAAAGTTGCTCCCTGCCACTAATTTCAGTGAGGGAAGAAAGCCTGCAACATCAATTTTTAAAAATGGTTTGGTTTAAGCATGGAATTCCAAGTAGGACAAAGCTGCCATTTTGAGTGTAAAATAGGCCTTCGCAAAAGTACTTAAAAGCCCATTATGGTAGCTTTGCAAGAACAAAAGGCTGGCTCAGTCCTTGATGGCCCCTTAACAAAGGGGGGGGGGAAACTCTGCTCTGCCTCTGTTATATTTCTCTTTTAGAGGAAATATTCTGCTTTTGTAATATTTCCTAAAATATTTCATTTTTCTAGGAGAGGGGTAGGTGCTATCTTCCAACACTACCATAATAAGCTTTTAAATACTTGAAAAGGCGCATGTTGCAGGCATTTTTTAAAAAATAAAAAAACATTAATTTTTAAGAATGGTTTAAGCATGGAATTCCAAGCAAGACAAAGATGCCATTTTGAGTGTAACATGGGCCTTATCAAAGTATTTAAAAGCCCATTATGGAAGTGTTGGAAGTTAGCAGTCACCCCTCTCCTAGAAAAATGAAATATTTTAGGAAATACCCACCCCAATAATAAGCCCAACCCTCCTTTTTTGGGGGGTGGGCCTAACATTACCCCTACCCCAAAAATAAGTCCAGGGAGATGGGCATAGCTAGCATGAGTAGTGGTATGGGTGAGGGAGGATGGCAACTGTCTGGCTGCGGCTACAGCCCACTGGCCTCTTGGGGCAGCATTCACCAAAAAGCCTCCATTCCGAAAGCTGAAGTTTCAGAATGGAGGCTGTTTGACAAACGGCAGGAAAATGGGGGAGGGGGGAACTTTCCTGTCTGCCATCCTTCTCTTAGTCTGTGGTGAGGAATAGATGACAGGAAGGAAATTCCCCCCTTCCCAATTTCCTTCCGTTCATCAAAAAGTTTTCATTCTGAACGCTGAAGTTTTGGAATGGAGGCTTTTTGATGAACGGGAAGAAAATGAGGAGGGGGGATTTTCCTGCCTGCCATCCTTCCCTCAGTCTGTGCTGAGGAATAGATGGCAGGCAGGAAAGTCCCCCCTCCCCATTTTCTT
>JANHFL010004445.1:81906-93420 GCA_032468155.1 Oxyrhabdium leporinum
ATATGTTAAAAGAGATAAGTAAATATTATGACTAGTATGTTGAATATTACTATTTTAATATTGTAGAATTAATATGTAGAATATTACTATTTTAATATTGTAAAATTAATATCAATGTAATGAATGATGTTGCAAATTTTGATTATTGTTCAACAAAGATATTTGTACCCAGACAACACACTGTTCAATTGAAGATGGAATAATTATATTAACAATTAAAAAATATTTTTAAAAAAGTATAGCATTGAAGCTGGAGAGAACACATTTGGAACTTTATCTAGAAAATTACTCAATTTTGGATTTTCCACCTTTTTTATTGAACTAAGCCGGGATTAATTTTCCTGAAACATCTCATAATTGTTTCCTGTATAGATGTACTTTCCTGAGCTCACAATTGTTATACCACAACTGTCTTCAACCAAGTTTCCGGATTGATTGTGGATTTATTATTATGGTTGATGAACCTGCATTATTATCGATTACTTGAAATTCAGTTTTAAATATAAAAAGACAGACTATTGTCCTGTAATGGAAAAGTGCATAATTTACCATCCTGCATTGAAATGTTTTAGCTATCAGGTATATATTATACTATAAAACAATTGCTGAAAAATCTGAATTGTCAATACAGCATTATGTCCAATAATTCCAGCACATGTGCAGAGATAAGGAATTGCCTGTATTATTGTTGTTTTTTAATTGCATTTTGGTTTTACAATTTAGGTGACAATTAGTGATAGTGCCCTGGATGCTCTTGTGGACACACTTGGTATGCCAGAACCTGAACCTGAAAAAGATATTAGTTCCATCGTTGAAGTTGAAGAGGTATATCTGTGCTACAAACATTTTGGGAAATGAGCCCAAAATAAAGTCACTTTGGTCTAGTGATTAAGACATCTGGGTAGAAACCAGAAGATTGAGAGTTCTGGTCCTACCTTAGTCAGGAAAATCAGGTAGGCACTCAGTCTCAGCATAACTCATCTCACAGGTTTGTTGCTGTGGGCAAAATGGGAGGAAGAAGAAATATTAGGTACCACTGTCTTGAGTTATTTTTAAAATAATAAAGACAAGCTTTTTTAAAAAAAAAATCTAATCAATTAACGTATGTACAAATAATCAACCAGAACAATTTTTGCTTGTTGGTAAAAGAGTTGTATTCCTAAGTTTAGAGTAAGCACAATTAAATACATTAAGAGGTATTCGGGAATAAAAAGTAATAAGATTAGATTGCAACTGCAGGGGAATAAAGTGCTATTTAATTAAATACAATATGTTCAATAGTCATGAAATACTTAGGTATATATGGTTCATCATTCATTGATATGATTGATTTAGGTACTTTTAAATCCCATTGATTTTAGAGTATGTATTTAGATTTCCGAAGAATCGTCTTTTATATTGATCAATTGTTTTTCTGCCCTTCTTTAGCCAAAGGCCATAGAAAGGAAAGAAAAGAAACCTGGTGAACGTGATGATACAATTCCTCCTGAATACAGATTAAAACCAACCTTGGTAACTAATAATATCCAGCTTTCAGTGACATGCAATGTATATTATTTTTGTTAGTTTAGCAATTGCACTGGAATATTAAATTATTAAATTATTTAGTTGTTGTCTTACTAGTTTTGCTTTAAGGCCACTTGTTTCTAAATTTTGCCATATTGTGTCCAGGTTAAGAGGGATAATTACACTTTGAGCACTGGGATTCTTCACCTGGTTGCTCTTTCATCTTTCTCTGCTTTGATGTGCCATGAAAGACAAGAATAGGGAAATGCTTTTTTGATCCCTTTGCAACCATCTGATGAACACTATGACGATTCCACCCAGAATCTGGGTAGTGATTGCTGGCAAGAGAGTGATGTAGTCTTTTAGCTCTTTTGAATAGTATGTAGAAGTTGTTTGTCTCTATGTGCTTGTTGATGGCTGGATTTTGGAATCTGGAGCTATATCATCAAGCTTACCAATTGTCAAATATTAAATACTGGAAGCTAACAATTGGTGTTAATTTTCTTAGGGATGTACAGATACAGCACCTTTGGCTGAATGGCTAGTATTAACATCTAAATATAATAGAACTAGTATCTCTAGAAACAATTATACTAGTTAGAAAGCAATGGTATATATAACGTCTAAAAAGAAAGATCCAATTTTTCCCTGCTAAATTGTCTTTATGGGGAACATTAATTGGAAAAAAGGTGCTGATATGGAAAAAATGGATGAAAGTGGTGATTCTGACTTTGATGAGGATGTATTTTAACATACTCTGCTAAGAAAAAATGTCATCTATCAGATACGACTCAGTGGCAATATTTACTGGTACAACATTTGTTAATAACATTGTTTGTACCAGCGGTATATTCAGCATCTGAGACACCAGAAAAATTAGATCAACTAGTTTAATCTTTTATACAACAAAAAATAACATTTAGCATTGTATGAACTCCATTAAGTCTATGTAGAAAAGGATTGTCTATGACAGAATTTACAGGTTGTCCTTGACTTTTGACCATTCATTTAATGACCTGCAACAAAACCTAAAATTTTCAGAGTATAATATTTTCTTTAATTACATACCTAGAATATGGAATTTGACAACTGGAGAGCATGGCCAAAGCTTAGTGATGACACTAGGTAAGGGGTATCAAACTCGCGGCCTGTGGGCCAGATGCGTCATGCACTGGCCACCCCCACCCCCGGGTTAGCGAAGGGGAAATAAGTTGCAATATGTCACGTGACAACAATGTCATCGCAAGTTTGACATTCCTGCACTAGGCTTACTACATCAGCCATAGCTTGATCCACGTCTTCTCAGTAATCAACTGTGCATTTTAATTATTATTATGATATAAGACTATTAAAGTTCTGGGAAATTGGAAAAATATTTCTGTTCTAGTTTGGACTTCTTTTGTATCTTCACTATTTTTATTTTGATTGAATACAAATTGCATTCTTAACAATAGTTCTTTTTTTAATATTAGGACAAAGATGGGAAGCTGCTGTTGCCAACAGCCGAAGAGAAACCAAAGGTTATTTAACAATTTTTAAAATATTTATTTTCTATTACTTCTGTTGAAAAAGAACAAGTTGAATGAAAATTTTATCACTTCTTTTTTCAAAATATATTGGGAATACATTCAATGTTCTCTTTGGAGGAAGTCTAGTATATTACAAAGGGAAGTTCTTAATACAGATTTTTCTTTTCTTTTTATTATTCTTTCTATTTTTACAATAGCAAATACCATATTATATCAAAACAAAGGACTGTTTGGTCCAGAGCTATAAGTTACAGGTTCCAATTCTGTACATGCAGGAAATTCAGAAAGAAAACAGGAAATCAAAAGCATTCTTTCATTGTTGATTCCCAGCAACTGACACTGTAGGTGTGAACTTTTTTTCTGATAGTAATATACAAGAAATCCAAATGAATAGCCTTATTCATATATCAATTTGTCTTCATACATTGGTTTCCATTAGCACATTTGATGGCAATGATTTATATAATCTAACCACATGTAGTTGAAGCAATTACTTCCTTTTATCATTCATAAATCTCCTCATAGCTTACTTCAACAGATAAGACCGGATTCTAATACTGTGGAGGAATGAGAAAAACTTCTTAGTACTATTTTTTTTTCTTATATGGATGATTTTATAAGCCTCTATTATACCCCACCCGTGGTCCACATTCTTTCTTTAAAAACTCAGTATATATTGTCTTCCTCCTGTACTTCTTACCTTAGTTTTCTGTCTCTTATAGTGCAAGTAAAATTATCTTACCAATGCCTATTACTCTAAAATCTTTTTTTGATTTACAGATCTTCTTTTGATTTACAGTATACTGTAACAGAGGCATGTTTTGCATTATGAATAAAATCTCAGAGAGTTGAATCAATATCTTGGAATATAAGATTATTGTTTTAGAAATCTTATTGTTAGGTGCATAATATAAACTATTGGTGTGGCGTCAGTCTGCATTAAAGCAGGCTAACTGGATCTTCAGAAGAAAGGGAAACTGCAAGATTCCCTTTTTTGCAAACATATTATTAACGCACTGCTGTTCAGATTCCTATCTTTTGAACAGAAATGCATATATATTTCCAACCAACTATCCACCCCACAGTAATCATGTTCTTACCTCTGCTGAAAAATGGTAACTTGATAAGTGTTTGTACTATAAGAGCCATGGCGACACAGTGGTTAGAAAGCAGTATTGCAGGCTAACTCTGCCCACTGCCAGGAGTTTGATCCTGACTTGCTCAAGGTTGACTCCGTCTTCCATCCTTCTGAGGTTGAGGACCCAGATTGTTGAGGGCTGTATGCTGATTCTGCAAACCACTTACAGAGTGCTGTAAAGCATTATGAAGTGGTATATAAATCTAAGTGCTATTGCTATTGTTGCTGTCATTTTTGTCTTATTTTAATTGAATATTCTTTTTGTTTTACAGCCAATTGGTGAGACTGAACTCATAGATGAATTTTCAAAAGACTTTGTCTGTCCTGCTTCCTCCACAGAAAAATCAAAACCAACTGAACTTGCTGATACATCTAAGGTATGTTCTTTTACTACAGTTAAATCCAAAAAATTGTATTGAATTAGATTACTTTTTCTACTGATTTTACACCAGTATGGTGAGAAGGGCATGTTCCGGTACTACCAGCTAAGAAGTGTTGACTGGTGGAGCCCAGAAGGAGAGATTTTTGGAACATCCTTTGGGATATTATCCCCCCTTTGTTTGGCCTATCGCTGCTGCCTTTTGTAAACTTGATTCTGTGCCTGTTCATGGATTAGACACTGTCTCCTGGTGATGTGGATGATTGGTTAGATTATGTCTGGATGCCACGTTTTATTATTTTTATTTATTTTTCAAAAATATTGTCTATGTTATGTATTTTATTTGTTTTGTTGTAAGCCACTTAGTGTCCTGTAAAAGTTATATGAGCAGCGATATAAAATCAAACAAAGAAAGTCCTCAGCTAGGAGACTCTTTTGAGAAATCCGTAAGTGGTATTTCTCAATGCATCAGTAGGATTTCAGATTGAGAAAGTCTGCATTGATAGAAGCATATGAAAAATTGTGTAAATTCATCCATAGTATAACTTCACCTTATATTCTGCTCTTTTGTAACTCAGCGTTTGTTAAGGTTTAGGTAACATGCTGAGAAATAGAGATTTAGGCACAACTGCTTTTAATGGTGCTCAAACAGTCATACTTTTTAATTATTAAAATTCATTCCTCATTTCCCCTTCCCAAGAAACCTGTGGTAGACGAGCCCCCCAAAACTCCCAAAGAAAAAGTAGCTGCGTCTCCTGTAGCTCTTCCTGTGCAACCTCTGGCTTCATCAGAAGTTTCACCAGTGAGTATCTTCTTAGAGACCACAAAAATGAAGTCACATTTGAGAGGGCAATAGCTGCTTGTGTGTGCGTGTGTTTGTATATGCGTGTATGCAAGAGGGAGGGAGAGGGTGTTTGTGTGTGTGGGTATATATAATCTAAAAACTGAACCAAAAGTTTTATTTTCTTCTAATATCATGTGACAGAAAAGGATTTATTCCTTGAATATAATATAAAGATGAAATGTTCAGAAGTTTTCTAAACCAAATATATTAATTGTGCTAAGATTGACTGGGATCTCATTATATCTCTGTTAAATACATAAAGCCTCCTGAACTACATATACAAAGGTAAATCCTGTAATCAGTATCTGTTTGTGTCATCTTGCTTTAGAAACCCGAGTCAACTAAGCTCCAGAACACATCTGCAGAAGAAGCTGTCTCAGCTTCAACTCTGCCTTCCATGAAATCTTCAGCTCCTACTACAGTCACTTCTCCAGTGAGTAACCAGTTACAGAAGTTAATATAAAATTAATACAAAAAATCCCAAGATGTATTTGATCAAGTGTAATAATTGATTTTGTGGCAAAGCCATGGTGGCCCAGTAGTTAGACTCTGCCCACTGCCAGGGGTTTGATCCTGACCAACTCAAGTTTGACTCAGCCTTTCATCCTTCCGAGGTCAGTAAAATGAGGATCCAGATTGTTGGGGGCAATATGCTGACACTGTAAATTGCTCAGAGAGTGTTGTAAAGCAAGGGTTCCTAACCCCCAGTTCAAGGCCCGGTACCAAGTAGAGTGTGAGTTTGCAAAGCTGCATTTGTACAAGCGGCACACGTGTGCAAAACTATTCCCTCTCCCCTCCCTGTCACACTACCAGCACCAGAAAGGTTGGGGATCACTGCTGCAAAGCAGTATGGAGCGGTATATAAGTCTAAGTGCTATTGTTATTGCTATTGCTATCCATAGCATCCTTATAAAACATCCTTTATAGCATATACTTTCAGTGTAGACCACCCAGAAGTAGCAATTCATGCATCTTAAAGTTATGAAAGTTGAGAAATGCTGATATAAGTAGTTTGGGAGCTGAGATAATCTGGAATTTTTTTCTCTTTTTTAATATTTGGGATTGTTAGATTAAAGTTTTTTTCCTGATTCAGGGAGGACTAAGTCCAATTTAACTTAAGCTTTTGGCAAACTAGTCTTTAAATGTAATTAATCTAGGAGAAAATTCCATATAAATTTTGTCTATACCTTCTATTAATTCTTTTTACTTAGTCTAACCAATTCTACATTACTGTACTATCATAATAGTAACAAGTTTTCTTGACTGTTATTTCATGTTAAATTTGAGATCAATGGTATTATATTTCTCGTTTTTCAATCAGTTTTAAAAATACCTCTTCATTGATTTTGTTTATGTTATTTATAGAGCACACACGCAACTAATGAAGCATTAGAAGCCTTATCTGGAAGCCTAGGAAAAAGTGAGCCTGCTCCAGAAGAAAAAAAACCTGCTGTGGATAAAGTGAAAGTAATAAAATATCTAATTTGCTGATTATAATGGAGGGGACCTTTCTTATTTTCTGAAAGTACCAAAATAGTTTACTACGAAATGTAGTTTTCTATAATTGCTAGCATTTAATTCTCAATTTTTTGAAAGCATTTCAAAACTGGGTGGATTTTAAAACTGAACATTATATAGGTTTGTGGCTTCACGCAATTCTGGTTTGTGGCTGAGCCTGATGTATGAACTCAGTCAGTTATGGCTTGTTTCACAAACTATGCTTAAGCAATTCAAAACTTACCAGGCATCATTGCAGTCACAACTGGAGATATTCTAAAATAGTATTTTGAAAGTGGCATGAAAGAAGAAGAACATGGGTATTGCTGTGGATTTAAGGAATATATCTCAAAATGGCTACTCATTGAATTCTTCTTCTCATGCTCTTCATGTGGTAGGGAATTGGCTGAAAGAATTTCTGTGATACTTAGCAATAGATTTAGTTATTGTTTTATAAATATACAAAGCAATGGGACACTCCTAATGAATTACACTAAAACTGTCTTCTTGTTGAACGTTTCTATTTCTTGTATTCTTGTTGTTCAGGAAAAATCAAAGAAAGAGAAAAATGAGAAACTTGGGGAAAAGGAAGAAACCATCCCTCCTGATTACAGATTAACTGAAGTAAAGGTAATAGAGCTTATTTTTCTTGTATGCTTCACTTTTTTGTTAAAAATGTAATATTTATGTTTTTATAAACTTTCTGCAGAATCGTGGCATAAAGTTCAGTGTTGCAAATCATGAATTTTGGATTTATGTATTTGCCTATTGTAGACACAATATATAGAATATATTGATGGTTGTGTAAATAGTCCAGTTAAATATTCAAATTACTCTGAACCATTTTCTTCATGTTTTTCTTCTCATATGGCAATATATTTGCTAGGTCTGTGATGGCAAGGTCCCAAACCTATTTTGGTTAACTTGTTAATTCTGTTCATTAATAACCAGACCAAATATGTGTCCTGAAATTGGGGAATTCTGCAGGAATGGGTGTCAAAAAAAGAGAGAAAATAGTAGCCATGACAATATGAGGGTAGCATTACCATTTTTTGTGTATATTATGAGACTTCAATTTAGTGATTGTGGTTGCTCTCTTTGATTTTTTTGAGCACCCCAATAACCCTGCCTGATGCCTTTTCAGGATCTTATTTGCAATATTTCTGTACTGCACACTTAATGCTGTAAATATGACAACTCTGAGATATTACTATACCCCTTGTATTATAAAAATCACAGATTAAATTCCTAAAAGCTTCCTGTTTTATCTCACAAATGATGTGGCTTCAGAAATTGGCTTGCAAATGTAATGTAGGAATGCAGAAATGTAGGAAAGCATCAACTTGAGACTTACCCCAGAAGTTGGTAGGGCCAGTGTTTGTTTAATGACCCTTCAACTTCTCTCTTCCCCTTCATCCCTGGAGTGGCTAAATTAGGCATCCGCAAGGGGACGTTACATATTAATGAAAAGTATGTGTCTAGATTATGGATCTAGAAGGTATTGGGTACCTCCTATGACAAAAGAGGAAAATAATTAACTAATTGGTGCTACAGCACAAAATTTGTTACCTTGCAAGAGAAAATAAAAAAAGAGCTAGCTTGTCTTGTTTTTTAATTAAAAAATTCAGGTCACAAGACCCTTTTTATATCATCATAAATAAATAAACATTAAAATTGAATAAAGTATTTCTAAAGTTCCAAAAGCAAAATTCATTGACAGAAAATTCACCCATTGGAACTTATAACCGCAAAATGCAGTTAAGAATGTTTGTTCTGCAATTATTCCTGCTTTTTATGTTGAATTTTGGTGGTACAGTTTGGTGATTGCTGGAAGCTATATTGTTCACCTTAATCTAGACAGTAGCATTTTAAATTGCATGTGGATCCTTGACCATGAATGCCTTGTATAAATATCCTGAATTAGTATTAATGATGTAACTTGATTGCATGTTGACTGTTCTCAAAATTTCTAAGTTGGTGGAAAGATGCATCCTGCAGTAGCTAAATCTTCCAGCTCATCTTTCAGCAAGGGCAACACCATCTTTTTGACGAATACTTTTGAGGAAGGAGCAGAAGCTAATTAAAAGATGCAGCTAATAAAAGCAGCTGCAGGCATACATTATTGTGGTCACTCTGGAAACATATCTATTTGATTCTATGAGATAGTTGATATCCTAAATTTGGGACAGAATTATGTGCAATATTTGACTAATTGCCATAGTGCAATAATTGCTAGACTCCCTTTTTTCCCTCCACAGGATAAAGATGGGAAGCCACTTTTGCCAAAACCTGAAGAAAAGCCTCAGGTAGGTGTACAGATTGGTCAGGAACCTTATATATATTTGTAGTTCAGAAATAAATAAATTGAAAGCTTTTGTTATGACTTAATGTCTTCCAATTAGATACTTACTTAACTGACTATTAATTCTTAATTAAGAGTTCTAAACTTAGCGTTCTGTATTCAGTCACTGTATGAAGAAAAAAAGGGACATTTAGACATGTATTAAAACATTTTTAATAATTTCTTCTGATTTATAGCCCCTGAGTGAAAGTGAACTTCTTGATGCTTTGTCTGAAGGGTTTTCTTGTTCCGCACCAGCATCAACAACAGAAACTCCTACGGTAAGGATTAGTTGAGTCTGAGAGAGAGACGCTTTTGACAGATGAAATTACGTACATACTCTAGATATATAAAAAAATATTCTATTAACTGTAGTAGAACTGTATACTTTACTATTGAATTGCATTCAGTATTATTTCAAGTATAGAAGCACCTAGATCTGTACAATAATGTATTTATAGGGTCATTTTTACATCCCTTCTAATAAATTTGGACACACATTTTGCATTTTTTTCATAGTTGATACATCCCAACTTCATCTTTTAACTGACATTTTCAGAACATTTCTGTATAAGCTAGAAATATTTAACACAAGGGACTTTTATAGAAGGCAGTCAACATCGAGAGTTTTCTTTTTATTAGCAGGCTAGGAAAGATTGAATTTCAGCTGATGGCAGGTTTCCCTTCCAAAATCTGATTTGAAAGAAAAAGACACACATATGATTCTCAGGGTTCAGTTTAAAAATTGATTTAACTGAAAGTTATTTGAGAGCTCAAAATGATGATTCTAGAAAAGAAAGAGATGATGGAAAAATTACAGATTCTAGGTAAATGCTGTGCAGTGAATGGTTTCCTTGCCTTTCAACCAAGGATTGGCAGCTGCAACTGAATCCAGATGTGAAGATTTCATAACCATTAATGTGTTCACGTGACACTTTTATAGATATATTTGCATTTATGAATATATACACTGCCCAGAAATCTTTTTCAGAAAAGGGCAAAACTATATCAATGAATTTTATAGCAATTTCTGATTGGAATTTCTTGCCTTTGTAAGACGAATGAACCACCTATTACATAGACATACAAAACATCTTTCAAAACAAGAGTCAATTTACCTCTTCCATCTTCCATCTACCTCTTCCTTATACTTAAAGCAGCAGTGGAAAAAAAGGGAGATGAGATGAACAACGAGAGTGGCTGTACTGGGAAGAGAAAACAAGAGAGGAACAATATGAGTGGAGAGGAGGAAGCAAAATAAATGAGAGAATCCCTATTGAAGCTTTATAAAAAAGGGTTTAAAAATCACCATTGATCAGCAAACAGGAGCTTAGCCGATCCCAAGTTCTTTAGATAATCTAATTTTCAAATGTATTTGTGTTTCAGTTATTACTGCCATTTGAGAAGTGTAGAGCAAATTCTCTATTGCTTTCCTAATAAATTTTAGCTTTTTGCATTATAGAAGAGGGGAGATGCCCTACTTCTTTGCATTGCTTCTTCCTCTTCATGCATCTACTGTAAAGGTCTTGATTAGCTGATGCTAAGAGTATGGCACTCCCTTTCAACAGTGCATGCTCTCTTTGAATACCATCTCTCCCTCCCCTTTCAGCAGTAATTACTGGAGGAAAAACATGTTGCATTTTCTGTCAATTCTTTAGTTTTAGAAAAGCATCTAGGAGGCATTAAGGGACAGGTCAGAAACAGTTCTCTGTAACCCCCGCTGGAAAGGTGCCAGGAACTGGAACGGAGAAACGAAAGTGGAAGTGATAAACGAAACTTATCGCAATGGCTAGACAGCCCAAGAAGGGATCAGCTCAGAGGGGAGGAGGATCGCCGGTGGCAGTGACCCCTGGAGGGCTGCGTTCGGAATTGCAGAGGGAATTTGAGGATCTGAAAGAGTTTATAAATCAAAAGTTGGATGCTTTTTACAAGGCGATACGCAAGGAAATAATTACAGTTAAAGATGAGATGCAGAATATAGGAGTGATAACTTCTACTGACATGGCAGAAAAGATTGAACAAATCTCCGAAGCGAATATATCTTTGGAACAAAAAATGCAGGATTTGAGTGATGCCACAGACAAAATTCAAGATGAAGTCTACTCAATGGTCTCTAATACGAAATTTTTCAAAAATAACTATGAGGTTTTGTGGCAAAAAGTTCAGAAAGATATGCAAATTTGGAAACAGATACAGTTGTCTTTACTGGAAAGAATTGCAGTTAAAAAAATGAATGTATATCAGATGATACCAGTGCTTAAAAAGGATGGTAATTTATTT
>JANHFL010004445.1:93520-105850 GCA_032468155.1 Oxyrhabdium leporinum
GGGGAGAGGGGGTTGGGAGGGGTTGTAGGGGGGGATGGGATGGGGGCTGGGGTTATATTTGAAAAATGCTTTGTATAAAAAAAATTTTTTTCAATAATAAAAGCTCTTTATCTCCTTGATAAAAAAAAAAAAAGAAACAGTTCTCTGTGTTAACTTCTTTTTGTCTCACTTTTACATGTATTGATGAATCCTTTCCTTTCCTTGTAGAAATCTACAGGTCCTAGCAAGCCTGCTGTCCCTACGGAAGAGGTTATTGCTTCTGCTGCTGCTTCTGCTGTGCATTCATCTGTTCCAAAAGAAGCAGTCATCCCAGTAAGCAGAGCAATACTTCCCGATAACTGTACTTATGGACAAAATATCAGACATTAGCAACTTTCAGCAACCTATCAATATTTAGATCTATTGACATGGCAATTCAGTTTTATTAGCCCATTTGATGTTTTAGGAATGTTGATGATTCAAGTTCAAGGCCAGGATGTTAACGTTTGGAAGAAACTGTACATTATTTAAAGATACTGTATATGCACGTAGTCATTTGCTTTTTTATACAGATTGTTATTTGTTGGAGCGATCTAAGTGTTCTTGACTTCCATTGGGAGCATTGTTTGAGTTAAATTCGATTTACAATTATTTTTTTAAAGTTTTAGAAATATTGGAAGCTGAATTCTCTTGCTTGTAGTCAGAGGTACAGAAATAAAATGTTGACTATAGTCTTCCCTGCAGCCTTTCGAAGCTCTTTGACTGGGCTCTACATAATCTCTACCACTCCGGAAGTTTGTGACTATGTGTATATATGCGTGTTTTTTGTTTTTCTTAAATCTGTCAGGGTAGGAAAGAACTTGATGATGCTGCAGACCTTCTTGCTGACTCACTGGGACAAAGAGAGCCTGACCCAGATGAAAACAAACCAGTTTTGGATAAAGTAAAGGTGAGAAAAGAACAAACCCTTCTCCCCAAACTGTGAATTAGTACTGTACTTGTTTTCCAGAGCTGCAAAGAAAACTAGCTGTCCTGAGCTAAGTAGTTAGCAGAAGAACGGATGGACAGAGCCAGGGAAGTTTGCTGAAGTAGAGAAAAGAGATGTTTTCTGTGTCAGCTCTCTAAAGTCACTGCTTGTTTCACTGCCTATTTTATTGCTTACTCCTGCTAGCTCCCTTTGTTTGCCTCTTTAAATACTGAAACTCAAAATAAAATTTTTATTTATCTCTGTAGTCTTTGTTTATATGAAATATGTTTGGATTGCAAAATTATACCTGTGCAATAAAAATGTTACTTAAAAATGACAAATTTATTTATATATAAAAACTGTGTTGATTTAATTTTTACAAAAGATTTTGCACCAAAAAACTGAAAATTCACAGAGGCTTGACTTAAAAATGTTTTAAAATGGTCCAGTATTTCTTGAACTAATTTACCAAAAAATATGGTTGCTTTGCATTTAGACGGCATTGTAAAACATGTCATATGCTTGAACCTGCAATGTTTTGTGGCATTTTTTGTAATGTTTATGTGACATCAGTTTTTAAACATTTTAATTCTTCAGAAAAGATTAGCAACTGTGCTGAGATATAGACAAGACTGTAATCTAAATCATGGTTGGGATTCATTAGACTCCTCTAAAAAAATAAGTGCATCTTTTTTTTAAAAAAAAAAACTTTTTACAGGAAAAAGCTAAAGCTGAACATAAAGACAAACTTGGAGAAAGAGATGATACAATCCCTCCTGAATATAGACATCTTCTGGACTCAGATGAAAAGGTAAATAGATACTTTGAAAAGTCAAAATTACAACATAGTTTTTTTTAAAGAAATAAATGTACTAAAGCAGGACTAGACTGTCAAATAACATTGATAAAAAACAAATACAGGATGCCCCTAGTGTTTAAATGTACGGTATTTTTCGGAGTATAAGATGCTCCGAAGTATAAGACCTAGCTTTTAGGGAGGGGAAAAAAAAATCTGCCTCTGCCTCCCAGCAATTTGCCTCCTTGCAGCAAACAGCAAACATCCTGTTTCAGCTTCAGCACAGCCTGATTAGCACAAGCAGCTGATTGTCGGCTGGATCAGCCTCCTGACGATCAGTTGTTTCAGGCTGTAGGGATTGCTATCGCCTATTACTGCCTTCGCATGCCCCATTTTCGGCCTCTGTGCATCCCGTTTTCGGCCTCTGTGTGCCTCATTTTCCACCTGTTCCAATTCCCACTGCCCGGAACAGGCTGAAAATGGGGCACATGGAGGCTGAAAATGGTGTGTGCAGAGGCTGAAAACGGGATGTGGAGGCATGTAGAGGTGGCAATAGGTGATTGCAATCCCTGTAGCCTGAAACAGCTGATCGTTGGGAGGCCAATCCAACAGACAATCAGCTGCTTGTGCTAATCAGGCTGTGCTGAAGCAGACCAGACTTTTTGCTGTTTGCTGCAAGGAGGCAAATTGCTGGGAGGCAGAGGCCGAAGGGTGGGAGCTGGTGGGTGGGCGTGGCTTCGGCAAAATTCACTGTATAAGTCGCACAGACATTTCCACCCACTTTTTTTGGGGGGGGGAGTGCGTCTTATACACTGAAAAACACGGTATGTTACCTCATAAATAACAGTATTGCCCAGCCTGTAGTCTTCTAAATGTGTTGAAGTTGAACATCCTTTAGCATTAGTCAGGATGGATTCCGTTAATCAAGAATCATGGGAGCTGTTGTAAAGTTAGATAAGGATGCTTTAGACCAACTACAATATCAGATTGCTTGATATTGAAAATGAAAGCATCGTTCTCCCTTCATATCTTTTGAAACTGTATTTTACATACATGAAAACATAGGACTGGAGAAGACCTTAGGAGTCTTCTAGTCCAGCCCTCTGCCCAAGGTAGGAATCCTTATACCATTCCAGACAAATGATTGTCTAATCTTTTCTTGAAAATCTCCAGTGATGGAATACTCCAGTTTTGTACTAGAGCTACGATTTTCCATAAATACAACAAAACATTTAAAGTTTCAGCATGCAAAGTGCTACTTTTGAAGGACATGAAGGTAGTCTGGAACCAACAGAATTAGGGAAAGTTGAACAATCTAACAAGCATTCTAGATTACTTAAAATAGAGGACTAGATTAGACTTGAATAGGTTAGTGAATGAAACTGATATTTAATTATGTTTATCTTTGTCAAAGGGTAAGTCTATAAAGCCAGAAGATAAAGATGGCGACAAACCCAAAGAACAAACGGTAAGGAAGTATTATTTTCAATTCTATGCTGTGCTTGCTTGTCAATACATTGGCTTAGTTTATTGAAATATGAATCTATCTCCAGGACCAAAATGATGGATATGAATCCCTTAATGTAGCATTAATGTAGCATGAATTTTAATACTGTTCAGATGAAAAGGTGTCTTGACTAGTTTGTATAAGATCAATGAGAAATAAGATAGCTTCTCTATGTAATAATATTGGAAAGAACAAGAATTCTTATTTTATTTTATTTAAATTTCTACACCATCCATCTCACCTGGGTGACCCTGGGTGATTTAGGTCAAGAAACTGATCAAACTCTTTAAAAAATGCAGGATTCCTTTGGCAAACATGAATTAGAAACCAAATAGAACTGAGCTCTGGTAGTATTTTTATTACTTCTGCTGCTGCCACTTGGTGGGCTTTTGCTTCCAGCTGTTCGTCTACCATTTCATATCAGTTAACCCCATGTACCAGTGAAGAACCTCAGGAAGTAGGACCCAGTGGTGAGCATTAAAGTGAAGGATGGTTTTAACTTTAATAACAAAGACCTGTGGCACTTGAAAATATTTCTGCATTTTGAAAGTTCTTATTTCATTTACTGTATCTTTTGTATCAAATATGCATGAAACTCACAAATGGATGTTTGATAACTAAATTTCTTTAGAGCTTGTCTTTTAAGATGGTCTTGGAAAAGTACTTATTTTGCAGTTCTTTAAAATGGTAATTATTATTTCAGAAGCCAGACAGTGACTCGGCAGCCATTGATGCTCTCTCTGGGGATTTTGACCATTGTGGTAAATCTGCTGTTTCACAGCCACTTTCAACAAAGGTAGGCCTCTTTTTTGGCAAGATCATGTGTCCTTTAACTCAGTCTTAATGTCCTGCCACATTAAGGGAGCAAAAGTAATAAAAGGTAGTTCGCAAAATGGCCTTGCTTTAATAAACAGCAAGTAAAATCTATTGTTGAGCGAGATTTATGTGGTTCTGAATTAATATTTTAAAAAGTATATTATACAATATTTGCATTCTATTTGAATATAAGACATATTTAAGAAAGAATCCCATTTTAAGAGTTTAAGATGACCCAAATCAGTTGTATTGCCTACTATTTTTTGTTCAACATTTCCTTGAGTTTGGTTGGGCTGAAAAACAGGGGCTGGACCAGTTACCGAACCAGCTTTCATGCCTAAGGAAAGCCTAGAACTCTATCTTCTGGTTTCTAGGCCTGCACCTTCACCACTACACCATATTGTGTAAATGTGTATAATGGATTTTTTTTCCTATTGTGCATGGAAATCCATATTGATGTGTCAGAAGAAATCCAACATCTTTGGTTCAACAATCTTTATTAGACCTTAATTATGTCCAAGTTTGAGTTTCAAGAATTCAATAAGGAAATAGACCAGGAAAAAGAAGAAAAATACATTTGCTAATTTGAAAACTATCTGTGTTCTTAATCATATAGCAAAACACACTGTAAGGGTTTTTGAAACTTGAAAGCTTATTCTCTTCTGTGTCATTTGGTTGATTGTAATAAACAAGGTTAGCTCTGGCTTTTTATCATGGATACTGTGTGAAATGATTTTAAAAAAAATATTCATGTTTTCTGTCTCTCTTGCGGTTATCCAGTGAACGTTTAATAGAAAAAGAGTTTATAAATAAATGTTTTCTCAATTTAATGCCACTTCCCTAAGTAAAACATCCCCGTTTATACTATGCTTTATACTAGAGCGCCATCTGCCTGTTTTTAGAATATGCATTTTTTCATGTTTTTAATTTTGCTTGCATAATTGTATTTCCTCTATTTCCATGAATGGACTGGATTCATTTAAATATTCTTTAAAAAAACAGAATTCATGGTTTACCTACTCACAATTATTTTCATATAGATTTACCAAAACTCCTTCCTTTGTAGGTTTGGTTTAATTTTTAGATAACTTGATTTTTAGCTAGTTAAAAATTCTATCAAATATAAGAATATAGCTGAGGTTAATCCCACATTGGCTTCTAATGCTAAGAATAGAGCTGTTAAGCAAATGCTGTTTAAGACTGCTATTTTATTTTTGTCTTTGTAGGAACATGCATCAATTAACTCAAATAAGGGAGCAAAGAGTTGGTTGTTTTAAATGCTAATTCAGGTTTCTTAAGAGTCAAATGGAATGAGGGAACAAGTATTAAAAGCCTGTTCTTGCTTTTATTTCTTAGTTATAAATCTGAGTTTTATTTGTTCTCAAGAATGTCTCCAGTGCAAATGGTGCCTGAATTATCCAAAGAAAGTCTTTACTCATCAAAAATAAAAGTTGTTTTGAATGTCTCTAATAAATAAAAGCTAATAAAGGTTTCTCACGATAAAGTTGTGCTAAGTATAGGCTTCTTTTTGTTTGCCTCACTAGGAAAAATACGGCAGTTTTCCCATGTGCATGTTTATATGCCCTCAATAAAATGCAAGACTTTATTCTTACACCATAAATAAAAAATGTGCATGAACCTGCAGATTTAAACATTAAGCCTTAGAAAGCCTACATCTTCCACAGGAGAGAGAAAGCAGAACCAGAAAAGGGGGTGCTTGGCAGGAGACATAAGGAGCTTCTTATTCCCCACAGTCAAGTGTTCCCTTAACTAAAGTCTCAGCAGCTGCATTATATAAAAGCATAATGCCTCTTAAACTTATATTATGGAACTATATGGTATTCTACCTTTAACAACTGGTTTTAGCTTCTCCTTTCAGTTATTCTGATCCCTTCAGTTAGATCTCCATCATATGAATTTCAGTTTTTCTGTATAGGTAATGTTTGACTTAACGATCATCCATTTAATGATGGTTAAAATAGGAAAAATTGATTGTTGACCTGTCTTCAAAGTTAGGACCACAGCACTACCACCATGTAATTAAAATTCAGGCACCTGACAAACCAGATTACACGTACAACAAATAGCAACATCCTGTGATTACTTAATCATGATTAGTGACCTTCCCAACTGGCTTCTAACAAGAAATGTTAATTGGGGGAAGCTGGATACACAGAACAAATGTGATTTGCTTCAGGACCATTTCTGCTACCAATTGTGATCATAAGTCAAGGACCGCCTGCATGTATTTCATGCAACTACACTTTGAAAAGATGTTATTTCTTGAAAAATGAACAAGCATTTTTCTCTGTTGGGGAATAGGAGCAGAAATCAAAAGGTGCTGCCTCATCTAAACCTAGGAAGGAGGAAAAGAAATCCAAAACACCCAAGAAGGTAAGATATTGTTTAGCATAACAATTCTACCTAATGTGATTTGTTCCATTTTCATCACTTGTATGAGCTGGAGAATTTCTAAAGCATCTTATGTGCAATTTTTAAGGTTATTCTCTTACCCTCTATTGTTAGTTAGGAAGCCTGATTTTTTTAAATCTTGTTTCATTACTATTACCTACTAGAATAGAAACTATGAACCTGTTGTTGTACTCAGTTTGAGCAATATGAAACAATGGGGATAAAAAGAATTACTATAATCAATTGAAACTGTACCTTAGCCTGAAACATACTTATGGGAACATTATTCCTAAATTTCATTCAGAAGGTAATGATCCTCTGGAGATTTTATGGGATCTTTGTACATTGTTTGCCTACATTCACAGGCATATTTAATACTAGCTTCTACCTTAGTTATTTAAACATGTAAATGATACTCTTTTTATGTTTTTGATGCTTGTATTAGGGCTGGGAGGGATCAAGTCTGGAGTGACTTAGATTGGGGTGTCGCCTTAGCTAACAACCTTTGGAATTGCTAGTCGCTAAGTGATATGGTCATCTGTCATGCTTTATGACCATATCACTTAGCAACACAAATTTCATCCCAATGGTGGTCAAGTCAAGGATAACCTGTGTAGTAAATAAATAAATACACTTACTATTGGGTGCCAGTACTCTGAACAAATGTTGGATCTCTAGACATATAAAAGCGCCAATTAATTTGAAGAGAGACAGTTTTTGTGTGTGAAAAGCATTTTACTCCAGTTCCTGGTTTTTGATAATTTTATCTATTTCAAACTCCCCCCTCCAAGTCTTCATTTACCCTTTTTTAAAAATGTCCTGGCTAACACATCATACCTTGACTATGGTTTGATTAACCATATGTCTTAGAGACTATAGAACACGCTAAGCCAAAACCAGCTCCCCAAGACATAATTCATAATACAATATGTGAACTCAGTGTTTACTACATGGATGCAGTAACTAATGTCATGATTCTTTTTTCTCTCTTTTAAGGCAAAGGAGCAATCTTCCACTGCAAAATCTGAAAAACAAAAAAGTTAAATGTCATCAGGTAAGGAAGTCCTAAGTTATCTATCATGCATATATAATATGCATGTGATTCAGAATGAATTAACATTTAGAAAATCTGTAGTTATAAACACTGACGTCAGGATAGGTTTTTCACTATTTCAGAGATTAGTTTGACTCATAGCACATAATTCTGATGTCCTAAAAAGTCTTTCCCAACATGGAGCCTTCTTTGTAAGATGTCCTCTTATATCTTTCCCATTAGGAATCCATTGCTGTACACTTGAAGTAACAGATGGATAACCTACATGATGCATCAGCCCCTTTTTGTAGTCCCTGGAGGCCTCTCCTGAAAATATCAGCACTAAGATAGAGGCACATTTTCTCCTTGTTTCTTACAAATAAGTACAATCAGATCATTCACAAAAGAAATAAGGTTTCTGTCTCTGGTGATAATAGAACACTTTCATAATCCTTGAAGTTGGAATAAATCATTTTAAAAAACATATTCTCCCTGTGACTGTTGTTGGCTGTAATCTGAGCTAATTTTTTCTACAGACCTCTGGTTAATTTTGAAGCACACTGCAAAAGTTCAGAACTATAGTATGACCTCTTTCCCAGCCGCTTGGGAAGAATGAGAGAATGAGTGTACCCATTATCACCATCCAGCCTTTGCTTAAGCCCCATCTGGCTCCCTGATAAAAAAAAATAACCTTTGATTTTTTTAAAAAAAAGTCTGCTAGCCTTTTTAATGAAACACTAGTTTTTACTCTTGAGAGCAAAGCAAATTTGATTAAACAAGGAAATTAGGTTCAGTAAGAGGATTCTATTTGTATGAAACATCATAGATGCAATGTTATATTCTTATATCCTTTTTTTGGGGTATCAAGTCACAAAATTGAGATGAACAGCTCTATATATTCTATAAATAACATTATTGGTTAGTTTAAGTTTAAGTCAACCCTGTTCATCCTGCTAATCTGGATATTTTAGTTTTCTATTTTAAAATTCCTGCCTCAACTGTTGAATGTTATGACACTTTTAAGAATAGAATATATATTTATCTTTTCAGAATGTTTATCAACAGTGTGAAAATTCTTTATTTTGATGGACAGCTACATTTGAACAAAAGCAGTTTTGCAAAAAGATAGCATCTTGGACATTTTATGGTATTGGGCTGTTTTGGCATGCAAAGCATTTATTTTGCTATTTTCAAGGATAAAGTCACATTTTCTAGACACTTTACTGTCTGTATTATTGTCATTTTCTTAAATTTTGAGAAGAAAAGAATGATTTATATTTGTAAGAAAGATATTTCTTATGGATTTAATAGGAGTGAAATATGCAAAATTTACCCACAGTGCCTGTAAATCTCGGTGAATCTAGGCTAGTTTGTTATAAAAAGGAATGCTTTAAACATGAATTTGGTTGCCTTCTTATTTAGGTCAATTGTCTATGAGTTCTTTTGCTGGAGAATACTTAGGGGAAAATTAGTAAATAGTTCCAAAGTTTTCAAAATTGGAGCAGAGTAGAAGCTTCTATGTTGCAGCCTTGGCTTCTTATCAAATAATGAACAGTGCCATCCTCTAAAACCTCATCGTATACAAAGTATTTGTGCTACATCTTGTCACTGGCTTCCTGGAAGGATATCTACATCCAAAATTATAGAGAAAGGTAACTGGTACTTTTCCCCCAACCCCCTCCCCCAAAACTGTTCTATATTATTTGCTTTACTCTGAGCAATATGTAACACAAGAGCTTAGTACCAATCCTAGGAATTGAGAACATGCAAAGAATCCTTATCCTAGTGCAGTGTTTTTCAAACGTAGCAACTTTTGAGAAGTGTGCCTTTCAATTCCTTTAATTCCTATTCTGGGATTTGAAGTTTACACATCTTAAAGTTGTCAAGTTCAAGAAACACTGTCCTAGTGTATAGATATATGGCACAGCTGATTTCAGAATAATTCTTAATCAGATTTCAGTGCTTTCCTTTCTTTAAGTATTCCATGCAGGGTATGTGAGAGATGGATATAGTTCCAGATTCAGATGTGCTTTGAAATATCTCTACCCACTTGCATGTTAAAATGATCACACCTGTTCTTAGGCAGCTATAAACTAAACCAACATTAGTTGCTCCAGGAATCTTAGCTGTGTGATTGCTTTTTACCTGTTCACCTGTATGGGGATTAAAAGAAAGAGCGTGGTGTTTTCCATCACAACGTTTACTTTTTTCAAATGGTTTCAATAAAATATTTCCTTGTGGATTGCATCTTTCATACTGAAGACAATGAGACTGTCCTTAATTACATGTAATGTCAATACTGAACCGTGTTTGACATTTTACTGTGGCACATTAATAAACACTTTATGTATTACTTTATATTTGTTATTTTGTATTCTGTTACAACTTGAATTCTATTGAAAAAACCTTAAATGTGCTTTGTTATATCTTCTCAATTTCTATTACCTAATCCTTAGACGTACACATTTCACAGATCAATCCAACCTTGCTTTTATGTACTGCTGTGGATTATGGACTTTTCACATATTTTGCCACTAGGGATTGTGTTTTAATTATTGAAATTCAATGCTATTCAACTATAAATGATCACATTTAAAATAGCACGATACTCTTGCCATTTGGTTACACCGAGAATACTAATATTTCAGGATATGTTAACAATGCAGAGAGGTCTTTGGAAATGACAGGCAAAGGCAAAGGCAAAGATACACCTCTGAGCTTTACTCCCAGAAATTGGGACTACTCTAGTTTATTGCAACAGGGTTGTTGTGAAATCCCTCAAAATGTTTAATAAAAACCACAACACAAATGTATGACTTATGGATAAGTAGACAAATTAATGAGGGTGAAACAACATTAATGAAGGAATGACATTCTTGAGATACAGATAACTCCTTCTATATTAGTTTTATACTATTATTCCAAAAATAAAGTATAACAATATGCACCAATGTACCTAATTAAAATTTCCTCAGTGAATAATTAAGTTTGTTGAAAGTGATCATTTTTTGCCAGGTGCAATCAAAGAATTACAAAGCATCTTCATGCAGATAATTCTCGCTTAACAACAGTAATTGTGACCAGAATTTCCATCACTATGCAATATGGTTGCAAAGGATGATGTCTCATGACCTCATTGCTTAGTGATGGTGGTTCCACTGGTATCACTGAGGACTATCTCACAACTTCCTGCTGACTTCCAATGAACAAAGTCAATGGAGAAGCTGGCAGGAAGTTGCAAGTCCCAGGCAGCTCTCAAGCAGGCAAGTGGGTAAGTGGCTAGCATGGTATGGTATAAGCATGGTGGGACCAGCTATCGCTGAGTGGGGGAACAGAGTCTATAACAACTCACCATGGCCAACTCGCTGCAGGACAACTTGCCGTGGGACAAGAATTACACTAATATCAAAGTAATAGTGGACTAGAATCATGAAAGAAAGGATACCAAAGAAGGGACAAAATGAAATGTGAATTGACAAAAATTAAAAATATTTTAAAAAATATTTTAAATAATTACATTGAGTTGTTGAATTGTCCTGCAGCGAATTGTCCCATGGCCAGTTGTTCCACAGTGAGTTGGCCGCAGCAAGCTGTCCCATTCTGAGAGAAAGATGTGTAGGCAGCCGCACTGGCATAGCGTGGCTGCTACTAGGTGAGTGAATGTGTGCAAAGAGTAGCTGTGGGTGCTGGGATGTTATAGGCATGGGCAAGGAAATACAAGATCCCCAGGATCCATCCCCAGGATCTTGTACTCCATAGCCAGGCTCTTCAGTAGAAAAAGCTGTGGGAATGAGAGTAATTTACAGTAGTAACATTTCCTGCCAGCTTCCCCACTGACTTTGCTTGCTGGCAGAGATCACAAGTGGTAATCGTGTGACCACAGAATGATGCAATCATCATAAGCTGGTTGCCAAGCACCCAGATCATAATCATGTGACCATGAGAGTGCTAGGAAAGGTGAAGCTTCAAGGATTGATTGCCAGTACCACTTATTCAATGCTGTTGTAACTTTCAACAGTTGATGAATGAGTGATCATTAACTGAGAACTACAGTGGAATGGCCACAATTGTGTACATAATTGTGTAGTTTTAAGATGATACAAAATGATTTTTTCCCTCAATCTCCTTGAAATTGTGCTAGAACAGGCAGAAGAAAAACAGTTATCCTTTACTTATACGCTGTCTTAATTTTTATATTTTATAGTTGCCCTGAGTAGCAAAGTAATTCTCTTAAGCTCATTTTAACATTCAGTTTCTGATAAATACTATTTAATTCTAGCCTCTGGAGTCTGTAGAGTTATTTTAAAGTAACGGTTACTTTAAAATAATGGCCATTATAGGTAGTCCTTGACTTACAACCATTCATTTAATGATCAAAGTTACAATGGAACTGAAAAAGTGATTTAGGATTATTTTTCACATTTATGACCATTGCAGCATCCCCATGGTCACATCATTAAAATTTGGATGCTTGGCAACTGATTCATATTTATGACAGTTACAGTATCCCGAGGTGATGTAATCACCTTTTGCGACCTTCTGACAAGCAAAGTTAATGGGAAAATCAGATTAACTTAACAATCATGTTACTAAACTGCAATGATTCATTTAACAACTGTGGCCAGAAAGGTCATAAAATGGAGCAATATTCACTTAACAACTGTCTCACTTACCAACATACATTTTGGGCTGAAGTGTCGTAAGTAAAGGACTACCTGTACAAACTTGTTTGAAGCCGTCTATTGTGTCCAATCACACTTGGCCAATAAAGAATTCTATTCTATTCTATTCTATTCTATTCTATTCTATTCTATTCTATT
>JANHFL010004447.1:0-16309 GCA_032468155.1 Oxyrhabdium leporinum
CCTCCCTCCCTTCTGCCACCACTGTCAATATATCACATGCACAGATTTGTTTCTATAGAAGATATTTACAGTTTTTGTATCAGTGGGGTTTGGCAGCCTTTCTCATGCTACAGTGGGGATTGTATTTTCAAATAAGATTTTGGATAAACAAAATTCTGTGCTAAAATTTAAGGTAAACAAAAATTATTTTATGCTATCTTGCAGTTAGGGTGACTATTTGTATGATAATATGATTATATACTAATAGTATGGGTGAGGCCGTTTCGTGTTTGAGTATTTATGAGTGTTCTCAGCTGTTATTTCATAGGCTATTCTGTTGTTTTTATTGTTTTGGTCTGTTTTAATTGTTAGCTGCCCAGAGTCATGTATGTGAGATGGGTAGTTTATTAAATAAATAAACAGACATCTTTCACGTAAATGCTGTAGTATCAATGTGATATTTGGGAAGGAATGTGGTGATATGTACTATTCATGTTCTGCAGTAGTAGTTGTAGTTTTTAACTGGCATACTATTTTATTTTAGATAATATATTATATTTTAATGTATTATATTTAAAAAGAACCTTTTCCCCCTTTCTCCAAACAGGTATTTGACAGTCGCCCTGTACTGAGTGTTTGCTTGAAGGTAAGTGAGAATCATGTGATAAGAGACATGAAATTCAGGAAATTTTAAACTATTATATAAGCTTCCTCCCATATACACCTGCTCTATATAGAGTTGTCCACGTTTTCTACATTTCAGTTTTGTTTTTGGTATAACCTTTCATAGCAATCTATTTCCCAAGGGGAAAGTGGACTTCAGAGGTAAAGGATCATACCTACTGTTGAGAGGAAAGCATTGTGACTCTGCCTTCTGGTCTGCTTGTTTCTGGTTTGGTTGTCATGCACTATTTTCACTGGTGAATATGAATGCATATTTTAAGTGACATATATTTCAGATGTCTTCCAATCTAATATGGTTTTCTTTTAGGGTAAATATTGTCTAATTTTGCCATTCCTCAAAATGAACTCGCTGAAAAGCTGCAACGAGTTTAGTACTTCCTAAAGCTTCAATTCTGAGGAGTCCATTTGACTCTATACCTTATTCCTATCAATACAGATAGTCCTCGTTTAGTGACTGCAATTGATTTTGGTGACTCGGTGATTAAGTGAGCCATTTGATAATTGAAAATCAGGTGACCATGACTATGCTTAGGACTTTACTTAAGTTTTCCTTATGAGTAAAAACAAAAGCCTTTAGTGTGAAGTTTTGCCAGTTTCAGACAGTTGATATTCTAATCAACAAATTATGGCCATAGAATTGAATTTGTTAACTTGCCATTAGCACTTTTTAGGGATCTTTTTAGCACTGTGGAGAAAAGAGTTTAATAAGAGATTGTTTAGGCAATCTCTGCCCCCTTTGAGGGGTGGAAAAAGAAAGAACCAGGGAAAGGAGCAGGATAACACGGTGCTGTAATGGCAAATTTGTGACAGGGAAGGATGTTCAGAAAGTTGTAAATGCGGGCATTGGTCACAAGGTTATTTTTTTTATCGCTGTCATAATTGCAAGCAGTCGCTGTCTAAGGCAGTCAATAAATGAGGACTTTCTATATTTATTATGAAAAAGAGGGGGCAGCACAGATTATTTAATGGTAGACACTGATTATATGAACTTCGGGTTAGATGTGCAAGGAGTTTGCATATTACTGCTTGAAACTACTGCCCAGCACCTGAACTTATTCACACAACCACTCTAATGTATATATCATCTGATTGCACAAAGATTGGAGAATAGAAAACTGCTTGATACAATGTAAATTTTGGGTGGGCTTTAGTAAATCTCTTCTGTCAGCAAAATGAGAGGGTAAAATAATGGCTCCTTTGCTTTTGCTGCTTTGTGGACATTGAAAATCTCCTCCAGAAGGTAGAGGAGGATATTAGTAGGCATGCAGGAGAGAAGAAAGAAGACAAAATTCCAATTGTATAAGTGGACTTCTATTTGCATTACAATGGCTTCCATCCTAAATATCTAGTTTCTGTGTCAGTCTGTGAAGGGAGTAACTAGTTGGAATGATGAGAAGGTCTGGAGGTGACACTAGGAAGCTCTAATACAATTCTCTGCATCTCAGAAAAAAATGTATTTTCCAACATTGCTGGTACACATCTTGGATTTGCTGATCACGAGTTCATTTAAATACATTTGATGGTGATAACCAATTTAATAAGAAATTAGATCATTTAAAATTTAAGCAAGCATAATGAGTGCTTGAATGTTGTGACTTATGACCCAAGGTTAAAACACTCACCCTTTTGAGAGAATTGGCCACATTTGCTGACATTTTGTGTGTTTTTGTTTACCCAGTACGGTCGTCTGTTTATAGAGACATTTTTGAAGTCTGGTATGCCTCTCTTGGACTACAGCTTTAAAAAGCACAGGGTAAGGTGTTAGGGATGGGGCTGTTCCTTGACTGACTGAGAGTGTTTTAAACTGCTCATATCTGTTCTTTTCAAGTCTGTAGTGCAGTGACCTACTGCAGAAAAAATGTGGAGAAATTAGCATAATTGAGTAACTATAAAACTGAATGGTAAGAACTTCGAAACAACATTTTTTCTTGAAAATCTGGCAATTCTCAAAACAAGCATAGCTTGTTAGGTAATATCTTATTAAATGAGTGCTGCATCCTGTTTTTTTACATGTACATATTAGATATTTCAGATATTTCCAATGCATGCATGTATATATGTATAGTTGACTTTTGTTAGCTACCAGCATTGAGTACAAATGGGCAGCCATAGAAACTGAAACTATAAAATAAATACATTCTTGTAAAAGAACCAGTTTGGTGCAGTGATAAAGGCATGGGGCTAGATGGGAAAACTGTGAGTTCTAGTTCTGCCTTAGAAACAAAGCCAGCTTGATGATCTTGGATCAGTTATGCTCTCAGCCCTAAGAAAGAGGCAAGGGCAAACCAGTTCGAAAAAGCTTGCCAAGAAAAATGCAGGGACTAGTCCAGTCAATTGCCAGGAATCAAAAATTGATTCAAAGGCGCGTGCGCGCGCGCGCATACGCACATAAGGCTGACTTACAGCTCAGTTTTTAAAAAGGAAAAGATGACCACATTGACTTAACTCTTGAATTCACTGCTGGTTTGCCACTGCTGGTTTTTTTAACAAGGATGATTGATGACATTTTCTTCCGTTTTATTTTTTTTGCTATTTTTGCCATGAAACATTTCTAACTATTGTAAATTGCCCAGGGTTGCTGGGACAAGATGGCACATAAATTGAATAAATTATGTTCCCAACATGGATTTCACACATGTGAAATCATAGCTGCCAGTTCTTGTTAACTGAAGCTGGTGTTAACTTCTTTCATATCAAGTTCTTCTGAGAACCTAGGATGTCATAATGTATCAGCATAGTATATGTGTGGAATGCAAGAAGTGTGGTCATTTGTAATTGACAGATGAAAATTTTGTCAATGCACAGTTGACAAAGTGCCAACCAAGGGTTTTTAATATGGCACCTATCCTGTACCAAAAACCATTGGAACCACCATAGCAGGTTTATGCTATAATCTTTCAACTTCAGTTTTCAGATCTTGATATTTTGACCATCTCCATTTTTTGCCTTCCATTCTACTATCCCCTGGTACTGCCATATGAATTATTATTATTGGTAGTGTTTTTCTTTACTTCATGGTCCAGTTTATTTGCTGGAGGTCGCTTATGAAAGTAGTAAGCAAATTCAACCCATATTAATTTAATGACATGCCTGCCTTTAGTGTCATGTACGTTGTAAAGTGGTTCTCAATGCTTCAATATATTTTATTCAATTGATATGCTGAACCACAAACTGATTTGCGAATCTCAGTAACTGAGATCTCAAACCATCCTCAGTCTGCCACAAATATACCTCTGTACAAAACAAGATTTCAAATAGGTAGCCATTTTGCACAAGTTTCTAAATGGATTTCTTTGGGTTTGCAGGAGGATGTGCAGAGTTTGTTGAAAACCTTGCAACTGAGCACCAGACAACTTCATCATATTTGCGGCCACTCCAAGGTAACAAAAACTACAACTGCAATGCTAATGAACTCTTGTTACTTTAGCTTCTCTATTTCTAGCAAGTTAGCACACTCTTAGTATTTTATTCTTCCTTTGTAATGAAGCAGTGAAAAATTATTATTTGGAAATGCCCAGTTCCTGGTCATGTATAATAGTGAGAATAAGGGTAAGATTGCTTAGGCTAATATGCTGTAAAACTGTGGTTTATCTGCATCTTAATCTTGCTGGTTTGTTATTATAAGTACTTTATTATAATATAAATACTGTGATATTTTTTTTTATCTAATTAGCAATAGGGAAAGCATTCCTCCAAGAAAAATGCAAAGGGCACTAAGGAGATATGTCAAAGGCCATATAGTGCATTCATAAAATACAATATTGATTTGTGCAATAAAGAATCGGAAGAATATGAATAGTTCTTTCTTGGTTTGCATTTCTTACACATGTAGATTCGTCAAGACACAGGTCTTACCAGTCATGTGCCTCTCCTAAAGAAGTCGCTTGAGCTCTTTGTTTACCGGGTGAAAGCAATGCTGGCTCTCAATCATTGTCAGGAGGCTTTCTGGGTGGGCATCCTCAAAAATAGGGACTTGCAGGTAAGTGTATGTGTCTCATGAATGGCTTATTAATTCAGTTTCACCCATGTTCATTGGCCATTATTATTTGGAAAAACTTGAAAATTAATTATTGGATCTGATGTATATGATTTGGAATTAAGCTTCAGAGAATCATTCAAATGTGTAAAATGTTGTTGCTTATAGCAGATGACATTAAAATGAATTAGTAAAATTTGATATAGAGCAAACTTTGATATATAGAAGAAATGCCAGACTTAAAATAGTTTTCAAAAGTTGACGAATCGCTATACAAAAATATAATTGTTACACTGACCTGAGGTCTCCATAGAAGGAACAGAAGATGTCATTCCATCTTTCTTTTCTGGCTTGTTTGTTCAGTAAACAGTGGCTCAATTGCCACAAATTTAATAATTGATCATATTTCCATAGGGATGACCTGAAACTGCTTCTGTCTGCTTGTAAAAATACTTTTCAGAAAAGAATCCATTGAAAGAGCAAATTCAAAAGAGAAGCTTTTTTGAGGGTGGTGGAATTACACAAACTATGTTAGCATTGATCTTAGTGATGGACAGATACCATTAGTAGAATATAGTTCAAATATTATTTACTAAAAATATTTTCAGCTGAGCTTTCCAATATCGGAATTGAACTTTTGGAGCCAGTAGAAATATTATGGACACTTTTACAAAATGCCTGTGATGATGAATGTGGCCAATCACAAATCTCCCACCTTTTTGCCTCTCAGGATGCTCTCTATCTCATCTTACTCTTCTGTTGTTTTTTCTTGGCAGATGGGCATACTTTGCCACCATTTCATTTTTAAAAAATGTGCCTGTGGTCTTGGTATCTACAGAAATAACAGTCTCCTGCCCAAGAGGTCTATTTGGCTCATTACATAATGCAAATGGGAGAAAGAAGCGCAGATATTGTACAATGAGTTTACATAGGGAGGGCTGCTTTGAATCATACAGGTAGTTTTCGACTTAGAACAGTTCGTTTAGTGACCATTTAAAGTTACAACACACTGAAAAAAGTGACATGATCATTTTTCACACTTATGATTTGCAGCGTCACATGATGAAAATCCAGATGCTTGGCAACTGACTCATATTTATGATGGTTGTAGTGTCTCAGGGATCATGTGATCAGCTTTTGCGACCTTCTGACAAGCAAAGAGTCGCTGCGAGCAAGTGGGTGGCTAAATACATTTTCTAAATAAATAAAAGTCAATGGGGAAGCCAGATTCACTTAACAACTGTGTGACTAACTTAACAACTACAGAGATTTCCCTGCTCTTTCCCTGCCTGCTGTTCCATTCTCCTTTTACTGATTTTCAAGATCAGGATTGCCTGACCAGGAAATAGGCATGGGAACTGATTTTCCTTCTCCGCCATTGAGGCCTTGTCTGATAAGGATGTTGAGCAATTAAATTCTCTGCATTGTAGTTAACATCTTAATATAAAAGCCATTGGCATGAAGACAAATTATAAAATAGCCTCAGCTTATCAGTGAACTAATATATTGATAAGTTTCTATGAACTAACTTCCAATTCGTTGCTAGCAAAATGTCAGCACACATTCCTTGTCTCCTTCAGCATGCTCTGGGATTCATTTCAGCAATATACAGCATAACCCACACGATCTGGTACTGCTATTCCTTGATTATCAATAACTGTATTTCCCTTGTGTTGTACATTATAGGAATGGATTTTGATTCAGGTTGAAAGGCAGGGCATCCCATACCCTATTCACCTTGTTACAGAGATTCCGGTATTCTTTTCGGAACCACATCATACTTGTTTAATCTGTTCTAGGGAGAAGAGATCCTTTCACAGGCATCACAAGTAACAGAAGCAGAAGAGACAGAGATGCCTACACCCTCTCGAACGGATCCTGGAGAGGTATTCATCTAGAGGCAGATTACTAGATTGTGGCGATGGCTCTATATTTTGCTTTTGGAAAAGACCAGAACTATTTTTTTCCCAAAGAGATGCTGGCTCTAGAGGTAGTAGGCAAGATAAGGAAATTAATTAACACAAGGATACATAAGATATTACAAACTATTCCTTTCTTATATTTATGAAAAATGGCAACAATGACACCCTGTTTTAAAAAGTAACAAACAGGAAAGTGCAATTGAATTCCAGCTCTCACCTCTGTTTTAGTTAGGTTACTACTGCTAAATATACTTTATGTCAGAACTGTTAATCTATAAAAACACAGAACCACTAAAAATCTGACCATTGAAATTTTAGCAACATTTTTTCTGAGTTTAGACATTTATAATTTACACTTCTTATCCAAACAGATATTGACATGTTTTACTCTGTGATATTTCATAAAGTAGTGATGAGCAATCAAGCTCAAATAAATAAGGATTTTGAAAGGATTACTCAATTTTTCCCCTTCAGAAGATTGAATCAAATCTTTTCTTTCATTTACAGACATAAGACTAATCCTAATAATATGGCTACAAAATTGCAATTCTATTTCTAAGTTATTGTGCAAACATGATTATTTTATTGCTTGGAGATTTCTCTTAAATCAATTCCCATTGGTCTAATTTTAAAATATGAGTAAAACACTCATTCATTGAAATGTAAAGAATTAAAATTAATAGACATGTAAAGAATTAAGATTAAGCATGCCGTCTAGTCTTTGTCTAGGAATGGAAAATTTATGATTTATATTCCCCAGTCTTTGTTGTTTAAACATTTGGCTTTTTTCCCTCTTCAGGAAAAGGAAGATTCAGAGACTGAAGATAGAGTGGACACCAATGATAGTGATGAAGACAGCTCTGATTAGAATATGCTATAATTCTGGGTGAAACTTTTTGGCTTAGATTATTGGAATTTATATCTATAGCCCAAGAAGTTTATAATTTGTATCCAGACAACATTAAAATAAATTGGATAAGCCAGGGGCAGTATTGTCTTTTAACTCTTAGTACTACTTTGAAAATGAATGTATTGAGCACTTTTTTTCTCTCCCCATGCCTTTTTTTGCATCTCCATACTATTCCCCCTAAGCAAAAAATTACAAGTTTTACGTGAAGTGTAGCAATTAAGATAACTTTCTTAGGAACGCTTACCAATGGCTTTCCTGCATTTAACAATTGTGTCAGGAAATGATTCTATTCATATTTAATAATTCACGTGGTTGGATATAAAACAGGAGAAACATTTAAGTTGACATTTGTTGGTATCAAATATCTCAGGTGAAAGACTGGTATTTATATTGTGATCCCGACAGAATATTAAAAGAATTGGGGATTATAATATTAAAATAATGGTGGATTTATATAATTTTATGATAGAATCTTTTTTTATAAAAGCAAAAGCTGATTTCCATTCATGTTTTTTAATCACATATGAAGCAAACTTGCACAATCAAGCAGAGCAAAATTTAGTGATTCCGACAGCCTCCAATTTTGTTTCTCGAATCAATATACTGCTACAAGGTAAGTCCTCCTTTTAGTTCCATTTATTTTTATTTTTTTATTTTATTTTTACATTTATATACCGCCCCATTCCGAAGACTTTGAAGACTTTGTCCTGAGAGATGGCACAGGCTCCGATCTCGTTAGTCGGGAATAGACTGACCCAGTTGATCTCACTGAGCTATCTTGGAAATAGGATAGGGTGCTGATGCTTTAAACTCCCAAAGGAAACTCGGAATAACCAACCCGGCGGGGGGAGGGGAGGGGATCGTGACCAAAGAGTGCAAAGGTCTCGCGGCCTCCTTCCCGTCTTTTTGCAACTCGATTCGGGTGCTCTTAAGGTTAGGATTAGGGTTCCATCCCGGAAGCGGAAGATTTGTTACAGACTACATCATAAACATTTCGCACAAAAATAAAGGACCACCTCCCCAGCCCGAACGGAGGAACCCGAAAGCCAGAGCCGACAGCTGTCGCGCTCAGCTTATGATGTCAGCGTTGCAAGCTACTTCCGGGTTTCAGTTCCTCCGGCAGCCCGTTGCAGCCGCCAGCGGTGCGGAGGCACAGGAGCCGCGCCGCGCTGCGCATGCCCAGGAGCGGGCAAGGAAGAGGGTTGCGCCGGGGAGCGTCGTGCGCGCGCAGGCGTCCTCGCTTATCGGCGGGGAAGCGGAGCTGCCGCCAGCTGACTCGGCCATGTCGGTCCAGGAAGACCCGGTCCAGCGCGAGATTCACCAGGACTGGGCGAACCGCGAGTACATCGAGCTGATCACCAGCTCCATTAAGAAGATCGCGGACTTCCTCAATTCCTTCGGTAGGTGCGGGCGACGGCGGGAGGGAGGCGGACCCTCCTCTGAAGGGGCAGCCGCAGGCGGGGGTGATGGGCGGAGCGGGTCCGCGTCCGGCATTAACGGCGCTCTCCTCCCCTCCCAGACATGTCCTGCCGCTCCCGCCTGGCCACGCTCAATGAGAAGTTGACGGCGCTGGAGAGACGGATCGAATACATCGAGGCCCGGGTGAGACATCTCCCTTGCGCGCCGGCACAAGCCGCCGGGAGAGCTCGGTTGGCGAACGCCTCTTCCCGTGGGCCGGCAAGAGCCCCCCACCTCACCCCTGGTCCCCGGCTCACCCCTTTGGGGAGGGGGTGGGAGTCTTCAAGTTTCCCGGTCGCTGCACCTGCGGGTTGGGCAGAATCACCCAGGGCAACTGCCTCTGGGTGGATCGGCGGGTTTCCTCTTTTGGGGACGGGGAACCTCGGTTTTCAGCCTAATGACATGCCTGCTTGTTTCTTTTAAATGAGGTAAAGTGACTTTCTTGTGTTTGATAAATTAATTCCCTGGCTGAATATATATATAGTCAAAAGCATTTGATGGATGCTGCCTTTTTGAGCCATTGTTTTGTTCTTGGTGAGTTTTATATCTTGCCTTTTCTTCGGAGCTCAAGATATAAATAATACTCCCTCCCATTTTTCCCCATAAAAGGCTGCACTGAGAGACAGTGGCCTAAAGTCATTTGATGGCTGAGCTTTTGAGGGTAAGCTTGACCCAGAGTCACAAAGGCACCATTCCCAACACACTAAGGCCAAATGCCTTTCTGAGTAAGCTTGAAAGCATTGCTTGAATTAATTCTTATATAGTACCCAAGCAAGTAAAGTCATGTTCGCTTCCAAGCTTTCTTAAATGTTTCTTAAAATATAAATTTTTCTTGCTTCCCAATGGAGACATAAGGTCACTTCTGCTTCCCCAGATATATTCCAATGTAAGCAAATATTTTTTTTTCCTTGACAGGTAACAAAGGGTGAAACATTGACATAGTGTGAAGCTGGCAAGAAGTCAACCTAGGGAGAGAAAAAAAGTGCAGCTGTTTAGAAAGCTGACGATCAGACTTCGGGTTTCTTCATTACTTAACATGGATGGGAGTTAACTCATTTTTGCCCCTTGGGAAGCTGCCTCCTCCATTTGGAGACTTTGTGTGGGTGATTCCAGCTGAAACGGCTAAATTGTACAAGAGCATGTTTAATTATGTGGTTTTATACAAGCAGATTCACACAGTTCTTGTCCTATTGTGTCCCATGTACACACAGAACTCTGGCTTCACAGCAATTAAATATTGATGGAACACAATCTTAATTTCTGGGAACACTGTTTATTACTATGAGTTATTTTTGAGAATCGGGATGTTAGGGCTATGCATGGTGTGTGGCTCTTATGGCTCGCTATTGCTGCTCCAAGATATCAAGTAATCTGAATAAATGTGCAGTATGTGTAGAGTGGGCTGGGCTGAGGGAGATCATGTGCCAAGGGAGGGATGACTCAGTTTTCTAAGTATTTTGTATTCTTTAATGTAATTTGAGATGTCTTTTCCATTTGTGTTCAACAATAAAATCACCTCTGCTTAACACATCTGAACATTTTTTTAGCTAATTGAAGAATATGCATGCACTTGATAGGGTCACAGAGTACTACATAACCCTTACATCACATTTGTCACATTCACATTTCATGGCTGTTTTATATAGCAATTCCTGTAGCATCTTGGAAATTTTTTTGGTTCCTGTGCTTACCCCCCACAGCAAGAGTTCTATAGGTGTTTATTCAAACCCCCCAAACAGGTCCTTGGACAGCACTTCTATTGTACAGGTCCAGATTCCAAGCTCAGTACAGCAACAGTCACTAGGTAACCAAGTCCACTGGGCATACACAAAGTCCAGGAATCAAATAGGCCAGGATACATGGCACAACTGGACGCATTGCTCCAGCAACACTCAAGTCCTTAGGGTGGAGTTACGTAGGCAATGCCAGTGCAGCCCTTCATGAGAGGCAAGGTTGCCACCTTCTGAGTAGTCTTATCTAGCTGACCGGCATTATGCCTGTCTCTTCTGCTCTACCTGTCTTTGGATCAGGAGGAGGTGTGGACCCCAACTCTTCATTGCTAATGGGTGGCAGCTGCTCCTGGTCCTCACCTGCAGCCTCCTGGTCAACTTGCTGCAATTCGCCTCCCTCAGCCTGTTGCTCCTCCAATCAACCCAGCTGAGGCTGATCCTGCAGGCTAGCATTCTCAATACTCAATACTCAATACCCGACTCCACACTTTCCTCTGCAGACTCAAACTCACCCTCCTCTGAACTCGCATCTGGAATGGGGACGACACAGATCTATGACAGTTCCTACTAATAGGAACTACTACTACTACTATTACTATTAACAGATAAAGTTGGAACAGGAGATGTCTGGGAGATAATTGGGAGGCATCCAGAGGCCTGGCTTTGCAGATTGCCGATTGTGAGATGCTGTTTCTTAAGTTGGGCACCAGGAAGTGACAGCTAGGATTGTTGCTGCTCTTGTTCCCTGTCTGAGCTCCTTGACTGGCTGGGTTGGCAGTGGAGTGCCTGAGCTAATGATCCTGGGGGATTTTAATTTGCCTTCACTGGGCATGGGGTCGGAGGTAGCTTAGGAGTTCCTAGCTACTATGGCATCTTGCTAGGTGAACCTGGGAAGAGTTTGGGAATCTGGGGAAGTGGACAAGGCCCTCTCAGCTGCTAGTTTGGCCACTTACGTAATAGATCCATGCCTTTCCTGTCCTGTCTTATTAAAACTGCATGAGAGAGGAGACGAGATTGGGTCTGGGTGGTAGTTTACACCTCCTTGAAAGGGAGTGGTCCTACCAATTCTTAAAAGAGGCAGTGGTGAACCCCCTTCTCAAAGGACCATTGTGATCTCACCAAGCTTGACAGTTTAATCCACTTGGCTGGGAGTCTGACGGTTCCAACAGATCCAAGGAACAATATCAGAGCGCTCTGTCCAGAAAAGTACAGTGTTAGGAACAGCTAAGATACTGCACAGAACCCTCAAACTTCCAGGCCACAGGACCCTACATTGAGGAAGACACAAACCACTTGTAGAGTGAGAATGGTTATATGTATACACAAGTATCAAGTTTCTTAATGAATGTACAAGATAAAATTATTCAGGGTGCCTGCAAGTTGAAGAAAATTCAAGATATTTTTTTTAAACATGAAACTACAAAAACTTGCATTGAAGTTTCTAAACAGAACTGTTGAAAAAAATGGGAGTTAGTTTAAAATGCAGATTTTCATTCAAACTTACAATTTTGAAAACACAAGGAGCAGAGAAATCTTGGACCAGTTTAAGAGTAATATTATACCAGCCTAAATTAAGTTTATTATCTAGTTCTCTTAACAAGTAGCCTTATGGCTAAGATATAAAATTTAACAAGTGGAAAGGTAACAGCTTTCCAAGCTGTCATCAAGAAAAACTTAAATAACACTGATTGGAACAGCTGGGAAATTAGAGGTTAAATTAATCGAGGTTTTGTATAATATTTACACCTTAAAAAGATGTGTTCTAAGGTTTAAATTTCACCTCCTGAGGTCAATGCAAGGAATGGCCTTGGAGATTAAAACAAGTAGACACAGCTGTCCAATGAAGATTACTGTATGGGTGATAAGGAGGATTCAAACAGAAGCAATAATAGAAAAAAAACTTACCAAGGTTGAGAAACACTGATGTATCACATACCAATTCCCACTAGAAAATTTCCGTGTAATTTGTGCCCAACTATGCTACTGTAACTGTATTATATCTCCTTTGTTCCCTGCCAGTGCACATATTTTATCGCTTTTAAAATGTAGCTTCCCTGCCTTCAAAATAAACTAAATATCTCCTTAGGTGGAGCAGCGCTGAGAGGTGTGTGCATAGGGGGGGACGGGGGGGACACCTCATTTCGGGCCTGCCGAACCCCAAATGTTTGCTTTCTGCGTCAGCTTCTCCCTCCTTCCTGTTAGACTTTACTTTCATTTTCGTTCTTGGACGCCAGGCGGGCTCCGGATCGGAAAGTGACTCCGGATTGGAAATCGGGCTTGTTTTGTGCTGCTTCTCCCAAAGGTGCTTTTTCGAGAGGCAACTGGAGTTTCTGGTTTTCTTTGAAGACGTTTCGCTTCTCATCCAAGAAGCTTCTTCGGCTCCGATTTTGTGCTGGTTCGCTTTTCTTCGGCTGCCATCCCGGACCGGTGAGGCCCTTGGAGTTGGCCGAGCCCACGTAGAATTGGACAAAGCAAACGGGGAGCTCTGCTCTGCAGACGCTGGGCGGGGCCGACCTACGGTCTGTTTTGGCAGGGGCCCGTGTTTCAACGAAAGGCAGTTCAGATAAAACCAGGGGCGCAGAGGATAACGGCTGCTCCCTTTGTAGAAAGTGCCTGAACTATGGCCGCCAGCACCGGGGGGAAGGGAGGGCCGGAGAGGCTCTTTCCTTGCCACTGGGGCAGAGGGGAGGCGAGGGGAAGGTCTGGCGGTGGGTAGCCTCTCCTTGGCTGTCTCCACGGAGAGATTTTTTCGGCGGAGCGGGTCAGGGAGCCCGGGCTGCAAAGCCATAACGTCCCTCTGTGGCAGCTATAAAGTTTGCGTTTACCGGTATTATAGCAGAGTTGGCTGGGGTGAAGATAGGAATGGTATTCTTCTAGCTGATTTGCAAGGTCTGGACAGCCCAATCTTGTTTTATCCCTTTCTTACCTGGTTTCTCTACAACTTTTTCCCTTGAAAAACTTTCAAGGCTGTTGTTGCTAACCAACAGAGAAGTCAATGCTAGTCCTCGACTTACAGCAGTTCACTTAGTGACGGTTCAAAGTTACTATGACACTGAAAAAAATGACTGTTTTTCTCATTTATGACCGTTGCGGCATCCCCACGGTCATGTGATTTACATTTGGATAGCAATAGCAATAAGACTTATATACCGACCGCTTCACAGTGCTTTGCAGCCCTCTCTAAGCACTTTACAGAGTCGGCATATTGCCCCCAACAATCTGGGTCCTCATTTTACTGATATCAGAAGGATGGAAGGCAGAGTCAACCTTGAGCTAGTCAGGATCGAACTCATGGAGTGCGCAGTGATTTAGCCTGCAGTCCTACATTTTAATCACTGTGCCACCATGGCTCTCTATGCTTGACCACTGACTCATATTTATTACGGTTGACGTGTCCCGGGGTCATGTGATCACCTTTTGCAACCTTCTGACAAGCCAAGTCAGTGGGGAAACCAGATTCATTTAACAACCGTGTTACTAATTTAACAACTGCAGTGATTCACTTAACGAATGTGGCAAGAAAAGCCATAAAACGGGGCAAAACTCATTTAACAAATTTCTCACTTAACAGTCGTACTTGAGGACTGACTATCTAATCATTTCCACAGATCGGCTAACAATAAGAGGAAACATGCCATTTGCAAAGCAGCTTTAAGTAAAATGGTAACTGAAATATAAGTGCATTTAGAAACTTGAATGTGTGCTTTTAATTCTTGGACATAAAGGACAGAACGTTGCCTGTGAAGGGATGAAACTATAGTGACTGTATTTTCTTGGAAAATATAAAGGATAAACCTGAAAAAGGGGGCAAATCTGAAAGACAACTAGCGAAGGAGCCATTGCAGTGCTGCTAGATATTTTATAGAGGGAAGGTAAATAGTTATATATAGAAGACACGATTAAAGTTAACTTTACTACTTTTAATTCCAAATTCTGGTTTATATTTAATTTCCCTTATATTGCCCATACTCAGACCCCCAAAATTGTATCTGAGTTCAAGTTAACACCAGCTGACTTCCCAGACCATGTACTACCCTGCTTGTTTCTACCATGTATATAGCACATTCCTACTTGGTGAGCAAACATCTGGTAGAACCTTCTGCTGTAGAGACCAAAAATACTTCCTGGCATTTTTCTGTAGCTGAGATTTCACCATGGTTTTTAATAGTACAGATTGCTGTACAGATAGTCTTCAATTTATGACCACAATTGAGTCCAACATTTCTGTTGCTGAGACAGTTGTTAAGTGAGTTTTGCCCCATTTTAGGACCTTCCTTGCCAAAGTGGTTAAATGAATCATTGCAGTTGTTAAATTAGTAACACGGTTGTTAAGGGAATCTGGCGTCTCTATTGACTTTGCTTGTCGGAAGATCGCCAAAGTTGATCACGTGACCTTGGGACAGTGCAACGGTCATAAATATGAGTCAGTTGCCAAGCATTTAAAGTTTGATCATGTGACTATAGGATGCTGCAATGGTTGTGTGAGAAATGGTCGTAAGTCACTTTTTTCAGTGCCGGTGTAACTTTGAATGGTCACTAAACTGTTGTAAGTGGAGGGCTACCTGCACTGCTCCAGACCAAGCCAAAGGCCTGGTTAAATATGGCCTCAGCCCAAGTTCCTTTTCTGCTCCTGTTTTAAAAGAAGAGAAGACTGCATTCATGATCCCAAGCCTGGCCCTGGTTGATTTGAGTATGAATTGAAACTCAGACGTGGCTGGCGATTAATGAACGCAGGGTGGTTAAATGCCTCTTCACTACAGGTTGTAATTTGGGTATTCCTGTATTCCACCCTTCTTACAAGATTATGCAAAATACTTTCTGAATCCTAACATTTACTTTGTTTTTTTTCTGGCCTCTAAAACATGTGGTGCTTGTAGCTTGGCTGTCACCTTCAAAATGGACACTGGAGGAGGAAAGGTGAAGGATTTGCTTGTAGATGCTTTAGAACGTCTTGAGGAAAGAGACATTAAGATGTTTAAGTCTAAGCTGCGAGATACAGCAGCTCCTTGGGGAAAGAAAATTCCACGTGGTCGGTTGGAAAATGCAGACCGGTTGGATCTGGTGGAGCTCCTTGTTGAATTCTATCAAGAGAAAGCTGCTACGCTAATGATAACTATCTTGGAAGGCATGGGTTGCAAGAAAAATGCTTCCAATCTCAGCAAAGGTATGGATGTGCTGAAACGTAATTAGAGTTGCAATATTTAGATCTAGAGTGGGCAAGAGTATTGTAGTATGGGCAATCTCTCTGTAGCTGTTGGCTGTACCTTAAGGGAGTTGCACTAAGAGAATACACATTTGAGTGAAAGAGGCAGTGTGACTGCACCTTTGTCTTCCATAAGACCTTAACTCAAACATGTTACTTTTCTGGGTCCTCACACCTACCACGCAAAGCCAAGAAAACCAAGAAACTGTGAGTTCTAGTCCTGCCTTAGGCCTGAAAGCTGCCTGAGTGACTTTGGACCAGTCACTCTCAGCCCTAGTCACTCACAGGGTTGTTGTGAAGAAATTAGTAGGCAAGACATATTTAGATATATTTGCTGCTGATTTAGGTATATTTACGGCTGAGAATGAGAAAAAGAAAAGAAAAGAAAAGAAAGAAAGAAAGAAAGAAAGAAAGAAAGAAAGAAAGAAAGAAAGAAAGAAAGAAAGA
>JANHFL010004447.1:16409-41618 GCA_032468155.1 Oxyrhabdium leporinum
AAGAAAGAAAGAAAGAAAGAAAGAAAGAAAGAAAGAAAGAAAGAAAGAAAGAAAGAAAGAAAGAAAGAAAAGAGGAAAAAAAGAGGAGAAAGGAAAGAGAAAGAAAGAAAGAAAGAAAGAAAGAAAGGAAGGAAGGAAGGAAGGAAGGAAGGAAAAAAGAGAAAAGAAAGAAAGAAAGGAAAGAGGAAAGAAAGGAGAAAGGAAAGAAAGAAAAAAAGAAAGAAAGGAAAGAGGAAAGAAAGAAAGAGAAAGGAAGAAAGAAAGGGAAAGGAAGAGAAAGGGAAGAAAGAGAAAGGAAAGAAAAAATGCTAATTAACTTTTGTGTTTCCTTTTCAGAGCTCAAGGATCAAATTCAGGGTATGTGACCAACTCATTATAAGGCATTGCAATTATTTATATAAATGTATATAAACCGTAAGATAAATCCATAATTTTGTCTTTATTTTGGGAGAACAGTTACCACATTTTAGAAGAGTATATAAAAACTTAACACTTGAAACATTCGTCTGTGATACTATTGGAGTAACGAACGGATGATAATTTAGAGACCTGTGCTAAGGAGAACAGGTCTAAGCTTAATTTTTGCCACATAGCTAACAAATATTTAGGGTCTAAATAAGTCTACTTCTGTATATGATGAATGATACAAGCTCTATAACATAGGGTAGATCTAGAATATGGTAGATTAAAAAACCCCTAAATTACAATATGTATGTACCCCGCCTATTCTGAAATATTATAGCAGACAAGCATTACATCTGATTCAGGATACATCTATTGCTTTAGACAATGTGAACAAAACAAACACGAAAAGTTGTTGGAAGAATCAGTGGTAAATACCTGTAAAAAACTGGTGCCCTCTAGAAATATTTAACTCATAATCCCTAGTGCCTAGTCAATGTAGCCTTTGTTAGAAGGTACTAACTTGTGGAAGAATGATATAGATGGCTATGAAGAAGAAGCCCTGTGAGATGGAGGATCTCTTTTTGATAGACTACTTAGGAACAACGATCATATTAGATAAGGGACCGTCTCTTTGTTTTCTGGTACTTTCCTAGGTTACAAAAAAAAGTATGCCCAGTATGTGAAGGACGAATGCAAAAATATAGAAGAAAGAAACAGTCTGTGTGGTGAGAGCATTCCTTTGAATTCATGCTATGCAGAGCTGCTTATTATCAAAAAGCATCAGCCCCAAAAGCAGAAGGAGCATGAACTCCTTGCCACTGGCAGGATGCACCTGGAAATCCTGAGAACCAATAGCCATCACTTATCAACCGACATTGAAGACTTATTTGAGCCTGATGAATCAGGAATTCCAAAAACAGTGGTGTTGCAAGGACCTGCAGGGATTGGGAAAAGCATGACCGTGCAGAAGATCATGCTGGACTGGGCTGATGGGCATCTCTATCCAGATATGTTTGATTATGTATTTTGCATTCGCTGCAGGGAATTGAAATTTGCTGAAAAAGCCAGCAGCTTGGCTGACCTTATAGTTGAGCAGTGTCAGGACAGAGATGCCCCAGTGGAAGAAATCTTAGCCCACCCTGAAAAACTGCTCTTTATCATTGATGGTTTTGATGAGCTTTCTCACTTTTTAGAATCTGAAGGTAACTTGTGTGAGAAGCCTGATTTAAAGGGGCCTTTGGGAAGAATTCTAAACAGCCTGCTGAGAAAGATACTCTTGCCAGAGTCCTTCCTCTTAATCACCACAAGGCCGGGTGCTCTAGAGAGACTGCAGCAATGCTTGAAGTGTCCCAAGTTCACCGAGATTATCGGCTTCTCGGAAAAAGGCCGGCATGAGTTTTTTTCCAAGTTTTTTGAAGGGGAGGAGAAGAAAGCCAATATTGCCCTGAGATTCATTGAAAATACTACTGCGGTGTCCACCATCTGCTTCATCCCAATGGTGTGCTGGATCATTTGTTCTGTGATTAAAATAGAACTGGAAACTGAAGATGAGATTGCAGGCACCTTGGATACCACAACAAAAGTGTTTTTGCAGTTTTCTCATATTCTTCTTCAGCATGATAATCCCAGATGGAAAACCTCCCCTCAAAGTGAGTTCAGAAAACTTTGTTCTTTGGCCAGAGCTGGCATAATGCAACAAAAAATCCTCTTTGAAGAGCAGGATCTCAAGGAACATTGCCTGGATGTTTCAGCTCTTAAGGACCTCTTTTTAGAGAAAAGAGCTTTCAGGACAGGTTTGGGCAGGCGCAGTCTCTACAGTTTTTTCCATCTCTGCTTTCAGGAGTTTTTTGCTGCCATGTGGTATATACTGCCAGCGGAGTCAACAGAAGAGATGGATCACATTATGAACGACTTGCAGAGAGTATTGGTTGAATGGGAAAAGCCAAATAATCAACATTTTGCACTAACTGTATGTTTCATATTTGGCCTGACAAATGAAAAGACACACGTCTTCTTTGAGCAAACCCTACAATGCAAGACTTCTGACTTTGTAAAGCCTCTCTTATTACAGAAAGCAGAAGAAGTAGCTGCTAAGGAACTTGTTCAACAACACTATTTCCTGCTAAACTTTTTTCACTGCTTGTTTGAGAGCCAGGAGCCAGAATTTGCAAAGCGTGTGATGCATTACTTCCAAATTATTGACCTTTCCTTCAACACGCTGTCCGTGTTAGACTGCAAAGTCTTGGCGTTTTGTCTGCAACATAGTACGATTGAGAAACATTCCCTTATCTTGAATACCTGCAGGTTGAAATCTCATCATATCAAGGCTTTGGCTCCAGGAATTAAGAACTGTACAACTCTAGAGTAAGTGATCCATTCTTCCCTGTTTCCAAATTTAAATTCAAACTGAAGCTGAGTTTTTTAAGTGTCTTTCATGTTTTGATCCTGCCTTTGCCAATTGTGCCTTCTTCTCACATTTTGAAAGAATCATTTATGATTTTGTCCCGCAGAATTATTATATACACAATAGTGTGAAACCACAGCTGACAGTTATTTAGCTGGTGTTGACCTTCATACTCACTGAGTTCTTCCCAAGATGTTGTAATATATCAGCATAATATATGTGAAGATCCAAGCAGTGTGGCCTTTTGTAAGTGACAGATGGAAATTTTGTCAATGTGCAGATTTTGGAAAGTGCTATCCAAGATTTTTTTTGTATGGTGCACAGTGTGCCAATAACCACTGGGGCCATCACAGTTTATACCATAATTTTTAAAACTTCACTTAATACTTTGTGATCTCTTCCAGTTTTTTGTCTTCTGTTATATCCCTGGTATTGCTACATCAATTATCCACTTTCTTCTTTTTTATCACGTTTCAGGTTTGGAGATAACAAACTTGGAAACTTGGGAGTGAATGTTCTCTGTACCGTTCTGAAGCAACTGGGTTGTAATTTGGCTAATTTGAAGTGAGTAATAAGGGAGCAAAGGCACATCTAAAAAGTTGGGTGCATATTTTGTCTTGGAAGAATTGGGTATCCTTATCCATCCTGATAACTAGCAGCCAATTGGGTGAAATTCTAAAGTAAGTAATTGGGCATTAGTTACTCAGAACTGATGTTCAGAACAGTCAATTAATCAATGTGAAAGTGAAGAGCAAGGTTGGGGTGAGGAGAGCATGAGCCATTCCTAGAGAGCAGCAGCCAACTACTAAAAAACATACAAAGATCAATGATCATCTTCAATTCCAGGCTACACCTGAAGGCCTGCCCTCAGGCAACTGAGGCAAAGGAATTTTTTGCTTGGCCGTTTGCTTTCTGCTGCTTACAAATTAAGCTGAGTGAAGCATAGCTTAATGAGGAAGTCTAGGCATTTCTTGTGCTGAATCTTCAAGTCTTTTTTGACCACATAATGTCCACAGGAGCTTATGGATTTTTTCTCATTTAGTAACGTATGACATGTGATTATTCTATATATGGTTCTATGTTGGTACAGACCTCAGTGTTATAACCACATGCAACTGAGATGGACTGTTTTTTTCTCATAGGTTCCCGGGGAAATGTTTTGAACACTTATGCATCGGGATTTAACAATGACTCTAGTCATCAATGTGACAGTACTTGGTGGGTGGGGTGTATTTTTTGTGAGATCTCTACATTTTAGCTTGGGAGGGGATCAATAACATTAACTGCCTGCTTGGCTTCACAGTGAGCATAAATGATAAGGTGATTTTTTCCCGAGTTTAATTGATATACACCAACATCATGCATTTATTACTTAAGGATACAAGCTAGTGTTGGTGTTGGCTTGTATCTGTGGTAATATTTACTGAATCAAGCCTAAGGCATAGAGCAATATTCAGACCAGGAAGACTCTGTCACATCAGCCAAGGGTTAATTCAAATATAATTGGTCAAATTGAGGTGGGGTGGAGAGTATCATCTGTAATAATTTGTTTCTCACACACACAAACATGAATTTATGTGTGTGTGTGTGTTGTGATTTTGTTATCAAAAAAGGTTGAGCAAACTTGTAATGTGGTTTCTAATTTTCTCTTTGCCAGTCTTGATCGCAATTACCTCACAGATGCTTGTGCCCAAGAGCTTTGTGCTATTCTCAAAACTAGTCACTCACTTTACAGTTTAAATCTTCAAAATAACTCCTTCAGAGAGAACTCTGTCTCATTCATCCAAGACCTGATGAAAAATTGCACCACCTTGACTATTGTATAGTGAGTATTTGAGTATTCATAAAGCTGGAAGACAACATTTGGCTTGCCTTCTGGAAAGTGGATAATATTATTCTGCAATTGTAAGTGTTGCGATCTAATGGAATGTTTGTGTTGGCTGTCCTGTGGTACCACTGAGTTGACCATTCCAAAGAGTGGGAGACTCAGTTACAGTGGTAATGGGAACACCATTAGAAAACTGGATTAGGGACACATCATGTTGAAGGGAATCTATCCTGCCCATGACAGGAGATCCTATACCACTCCAGACAAGTGGTTTCCAGTCTTTTGTTGAAAACTTCCAGGGATGGAGCACCCATAATTTCTGGGAGCAAGCCTTTCAACTGATTAATTGTTCTCACTGTCAGGAAACTTCTCCTTAGTTCTAGGTTGGATCTCTCTTTAATGATTTGCCACCCATTATTTCTTGTCCTGCCCTCAGGTGCTTTGGAGAATAAATTCCAGTACTTTTAAGTACTGGAAGACTGCTGTCATAACATCTCTAGTCCTTTTCTTCTTTAGGCTAGATTGTCCTAGTTTCCTTAGTCACAAAGGTTCACACTGATCAAAAATGTGAAAATGGAAGAAATAAAATGGCATGTTTGGAAAAAAATAACATGACTGGTTCTCAGACTTACGACCATTGCAACATTCCCATGGACACATGATTAAAAGTTGGGCTGTTGTCAACTGGCATGTATTTATGACAGCTGCACTCTCCCGGGTCACGTGATCATCATTTGCGACCTTCCCAGCTGGCTTCTGACCAGCAAAGTCAATGGGAGAAATCAGATTAACTTAACGACCACATCATTCGCTTAACTGCAGTGATTCGCTTAACAACTGTGGCAAAAACAGTCATAAAATGGAATGTGATTCACGCTACTCCCTTGCTTAGCAACAGAAATGTTGGGCTTAATTGTGGGGCCCTAAGTCAAGGACTACCTGTACCAAACCCTGGCCTCATCTCCAGCAGTTCGTTGTACCTTCTGTTTTTGTTTCTTTTCAGTTTGTCTTCAAATAGCTTTAATGAAAGAGGACGAAGATGCCTGGATCTGCAAGCCAAGAAGATAAATGAATCGGGACGTGACTTTTTGCTATGGATGTGACTCATGGTAGCTACAGAACAAAAAGCGATCAATCCTTCAAGAACATTTTCAAAGAGGTATTGCCACAAATTCATACCAATTTCAGTTGTTGAAAACAATTTTCAGACAAAAGTATTGATAGGAACAATCATTAGTATTTTAGAATATTGTGGCATATTGCTTCCCAGGAAATCACTTTCTTTTAAAAACATTAAATATCCCCTAATATTTAGGGAAATGACAAAATCATTTGACCACAACTTTTAACCACTGATTGTAACCCAAGGGTGCTTTTCCAAGAGGCAACTGCACTTTCTGGTTTTTCTTTGAAGACATTTCGTGTCTCATCTGAGAAGCTTCTTCAGCTCTGAACAGATACTAAAAGCAAATATTTGGATTATGATATCACTAAAGCTGATTTTATTTAGATGTATTTCCAAGGTCCCTTTTTGTGGCCAATTTACTTAGCATGTAAATTATAAGTATCTAGTGGAGGACTTTATTACAATCAGTACACAACTGTGGAGGTTCCTGTGAAATGTTAATACTAAATGAAGCAATCTAGGAAACAGTTTTGTCAATATTGCATTATTTAAATTGTATTTATTCCAGTTATTTTTTTTCTGTTTAATTGAATACATGTATGATTATACTGTCTGAGGTCAGCTGCCTATGAGAAAAATTTGAAACTGAGCTGCTTAGCATATTAATCCACCAAAGCTAAAACTATATAGATAAAAAGCAATGAGACAGTTAATATCACAGAAGTGAGTAGAACCTACTAGCACATTTCACAGAGATAGATCAGAACATCATAGCACATCTTGGGGTATTTTGTAATAGATTGCCTCCACTGTGTAGGATTTAAATTTCTAATATAAAAATGAGCTATTATATCATAACCTCATATTTGTCATCACTTTGCCAAATTTAGTGATCATCCCCTGCAAAACTGAACAGCAGCTGTTTGCCTTTAATCAATTATTGTCAATTATTTTCTCTGAGAGACAATCTGGCTTTAAATAGAATGATATAAAGGAATGTTAAAGTGCTTCTGTCAGATAACAAAACTTGCCTGTTTTCATAGAACCCTGGGTCTTGTTGATAGAATTTCGTAATGGAATTATGAAACTTTTCAAATTCCCATATCCACTATTCCCTTCTCCCACCGTCAATTACTACTGACAGCAAGGAATGGAGAGAGTTGCTTGCACATTTCACTTCACTTCAGTTGCCCAAATAAGATTGGTGATTTAGATACTATACACCTTGACTTTGCAGCAAGAAGACAGGATCTGCTGGCTTGAAGCAGGAACATGCCTTGGGCTTATTTTAATAAAATTCTCTTTTCAAAAAAAGTTAAGTTGCTTCTCTGTGAAAAAGTCTACCTCCTCTTTTAAGACAAACACATACAAAAAACCCACACATCTCAAATTGTTTGAAAAGTTTCTTTTCCGTTACAGTCGAGAAGGAACAATATCCATGTAGGGTCTTTTTTCCATTTGCTATTCCTGCCATGGAAATCCTATTTATCATTGTTCTGAGTTCACAGAATTCCACTGTTTTGTATTCCAAGATACATGTCTAATACAGCTTTAGTTTCCATAAGATCAATCAAGTCATGCTATTCTATTTTCTTTGGTTTTGTTTGAGGTACAAGGTGATGCTCTTGTTCCTTCCTCTACACTCTAAAGGAGAGAATTGTCAACAACATGTTAGGAATTTCCTGGAGGTGTGTAGTGGAAAATCTGCATAGATTTTCTCCAAGACAATTTGTCCCCAACCTGGTCCTTCAGATATTCCAGTGGGGCATGTATTGCTACTATAATTGAGTTAATCAACTTTCCTCCGAGTGATCCTCATTTTTCTCTTTCCTTCTATCTTTCCTAGCATTATCATACCAGAAATATAATAAATTGAGCCTGGTCAGAAACCCAGATATAGGGTTTTTTTCATAATTTTCACAAGTTTGAACCATAAACTTACACCAAAACTAACAACCATATTATGGTCTGGTTTACATAATATGCTAAGCCATCAATGTGATCTATACAATACAGGACGCCGTAATGTACTTTGTGGCTTAACGTGTGAATTCAGTCACTGTGGTTTAAATGTTTTATCATTTAGCATACTCAACAGACCACACTTCTTTAGGTTCACACAACATACTAAGCCATAAACTGAGGTCTGTTCTCAACAAAACAAAAGACAAATTAAGTGTGGACAGGGCTAATGATTTAGATTAAAGTAACCAGCTCATTTTTCACTTGGTTCACTCATGAAGTATAATTTGTGAACCAGCCACTGAAATTTGCTTTTCTTTTTTAAGTAGCAAAAATTCATAGGTGTTATGTTCTGGAAGGTTAGAGTATATTGGGGGGTGGGGGGGGCACTTTTTCTTACCCTGATGGCAAAACTCTGATGGAAAATTATGACATTGTGCTGCTGTCCGGTGATCGCCCGGATTACTCCAGACCTTAGGCGGGAGGGATCCTTTTTTGCGCGCTCAGGTAATGCGTCTCGAATGATCGGGCTACCGCAGGGCAGCTGAGAGCCAAGCGTTTGGGGAAGCGAGAGCATCGTCTGTTAAGCGAGCTGCAGAGAAGCGTGGGGTTCTCCCCGAGGAGGCAAGGCACAAGGGTCGTACCCGGCCGCCGTAATGTAGGAGGCTGCTACGGTACTTGCTCGAGGGAGATCAAGCTGGTTCTCGAGGGCGGCGCTGTCAGTGGAACGAGGGAATCCACCCGCCCAGCCACTGCGGTTGTGCCGCCGCTTGGTGTGTCCCAGCTGGCGCTCCGTAGCAGGGCGGATGTTGTGAGGAACCGCTGCCGGCGGGGCTTGGCGAGGGAGCCAGGCGTGCGGTGGAGGCGGCGGTGAGTAGTAGCAGCGGTGCCCGGCTCCGGGTGCGGGGGAGCCACTGCCGGAGGGGCGGCTGCCGTCGAGACGCGGCTGGCGGGCTGAGACTAGGCCCGGATGGCGGGTCAGCTGGGGAGGCAGAGAGCACCGCGCCTTCTGCCCTGCTCTCCCGCTCGCCTTTAAAGACGGAGAAGCCCGGCTTGCCAGCCACGCGCGGGGAAGGCGGTGGGGCGCTTCGGGTGCTCGGTGGGAAGCCAGCCAGCTCGGTGGGCAGTCCGGGGCGAGGCTGCCGGCTGCACCGGTCCTGCCCTTGGCGTGAAGGGAGGCCTTTTTCGGGGGAAGAGTTGCAGGCGAAGGCTGCTCCTCTCCAGCCTCCTCCTCTCCTGCCCCACAATCTCTAGCCTGGTGATTGCCTGCCTTTGCGCCTTCGCTTCCTTCAGTTCCTGGCGTGCTAGCGGCACACGGGAGACCGACTCTCGTGTGAAAAACGTGCTTCATTTGTGTCACCTTCCTAGAATAGTGTGGGAAGAACCCCCCAAAAACCGCCCTTCCATGGAAAAAGCTTTCTAGTGTGGTCTTGAAGAGTATTAACTTCGTGGGCCCATCGAATTTAGTGGGAAGTCAATCTGCTCAGACGTTGCACCTTAATCTTAAATTGATTTTAAGGCTTGATCTCAAGTCAGCACTGTCTATTTCAGTGGGGGTTCCTTACCAATAATAGGTATGGATGAGATTGATCACCAAGCTGGAGAAGTTTGGAGGACAACAAACCTCCCAGTAGTAGAAGGGGCAACTCTGAAATCGGGCAAAAGGTCATGGGCTGTGGCAAGTGTCTCAATGCAAGGCTAATAGTTGAATTCTTTTCTTGTTTTCCAGTGGAAATCCCAAAATAAACATAATCCTATACTTGCAACCTTCCACATTATTTGGAAACCAAAATTATTGCAATATTATGCTGGTTGGTTGTAGTGATATTTCAGAACTATAGTTGTGATTTTGGCCCCCGCTTGCATGTAATTTGATTTGACACAGAGAATTTTCCCATGGATTTTCAGCTCTTAAGACAAAACCGATTTAAGTATGTCTTCTTTCCCCTAGTTTACATTTATTTTGGTAGTAAACGGCTGACACAGGCCAGAAGTTAAGGTTGGGATTAAATTTTGTAAAAATCAATTTATTCACATTATTCAATTTGAGTTGCTATTCATATAAGTGCTGATAGGCGGTAATAAGTCTTAACTGAACTTAACAGTGAGAACATCTTGAATAGACACCTATCTTGTACGGTGTATTATTTCATGCTTTGGTCAACTAAATGCCAGTGCAAAGCCCATCATGATATAAGAGAGAGAGAGTAGAATTATTTTGCAGTTGCCTCCCACTAATCAACATTCACAATATGTTTCTCAGCTGTGGTTATAAGAAACAGCTATTGATAGCTAAAATGTATTTGAATATAAGTATATAATATAATAAGCTATTGATAGCCTTTTTCTCCATGAATTTCATTAAGATCATAGTGATCCTAATTTGATCATTGTTTCATCTTATAGTATCTAATAGTAATTCTACTTGAACTGTATTGTGTGAGGAAATACTACTTTTAATGTGTGCAGAATCCATATCAATCTTTTTTAATTATCAAGGCTTTTACGGTAGGAAAATGGATTCTACTATATCATGAATATATTAAACCATGGATTCTACTGTAGGGAACATGCATAATCTCATGAATGTCTGTCTTGTTTTAATAATTTTAAAAATGCCAAATAATACAATGTTTACTAATGTAGTTACTCCACTCCCTGAAAATTTCAGCTGTCATATTTGCATTTTTTCTCAGCTGTCTAGTATCTTTCTCTAAGATAAGTGACCAGAATTGGGGCTGCCTTCTTAGGAATAGGCATTCCTTCCTGCAATATACTTGCATAAAATAATGTTAGATAAATCCTTATTAATTAGAGCCATTTCTGCTTTGCAGCTTTTGTTTCTTGCTGTCTGTTTCTTTCTTGGTTTCTCTTTTTCGCATTCTCTGATATTAGGGTTGTTTCTAGATATGCATTTACTATCAAAGTTCACAAAATAGAGATTATTAGAAAGCCTGTTAACTAAATATTTTCTTATAAAGATGCTGATTTGAGGAGAGATTGTTTTGAGTGACCAAGCAAGAAGGATTTACAGAAACTTTATGTTTAATTTAAGGTCTCATAGTGTAATAATTAAGGCATCGGGTAAGAAACTGGCAGGAAACTCTGAGTTCTAGTCCTAGTCTCGTCTAGTTAAGTATAAAGCCAACTGCATGACCTTGAGCCACTCTCTCCCTCTCATAGCCATAGGAAGGAAGCGAGGGGAAACCACTTCAAAAAAACTTTGCAAAAAAATTTCAAAGCAGTCAAAACTGAGTCAAAGGCTCACATTTCCACCAGCCGAGATAAGTTTAGTAGAAATGTTTAGTATTTGTGAATATGCTGTGCAGGTAAAAATATGGTCTATAATAAAAATCTTCTGCCTTGTAGTGTAGTTCAAAGCAGCACTGCAATCTTAGCCTAGCTTTTACATTATGCTTCAGTCAGCATGTGGATATATATTAACTGTTTACTAATGTTGCCAAAGTTACTTTTTGTGCTGTGTTGTGAAGGCAATATTGAATTACTGTATATGCTTATGTGTGTTACTAAATGAGGATAAAAGTTAGTTGCTTTTGCTGTTGTATAAGTTTAAACAAAGATGATGAAGGTCTAAATAAGTATTTGGAACTTGAAATGTCCTTGCTTCATATTGTGAGACAGTGTTGTTAGGATGTTGTATGAGGATTTCACATTTGTAAACATTTGTGAGATAAATATTATTGAAACTTATTGTTATATGTCTGTACTGGGAATGTATCTAGATATATAACAAATACAACTCTGGGGATAATCTATTGTTTACATGTTCTATTAAAAGCATTACTTTGAATAATGAAGAATAATGAAAGCAAGTCCCCTTAAAAAACATAAGTCACATTTTTCTCTTGGTGGCTGTTTACTTACTTATTGACTTTTTGTACTTACATAAATGTTATATATATTGTACATTCTTCTCATTTTTTTCTGGAATATGCTTTTTTCCTGTTTTTTATTGTCATCATTTTAATAGGTTTAATTTAAATCAGTTTTCTTGTATGGTATTTGCTATCATATGTTTAAAATTTATTTTTTGTTGTTTTACTAGGTCTGCTAGCAAATTTTTCATTTTTACTAATCTGTTCTATTTGTATTAAATGAAATAACTTAAAAGTTATGAGCTTATTTTTCCACCCTAGCTGCTAATTTTTCTTTAGTATTAATTCTATTTAAGTCTAGATGCTCCAAAACTGTTTTAAAAAACATTACTTGTTTTTTTTTACATTTTTATAGCAAATTCTTAGAAATGGATTTTCATGTGTTTTTACATGCCAGAAAGTGTTATCTAAAAAATGACACTGAAAATAAAATGCAAAAATATGTTTTTCTTTATGCTATTCTCCGTAGTTTTGTTAGGATCATTAAAGTCTTTGATAGCAGTTTTCCTACAAATGTTACAATTTCTAATTTATTTCATGTTTTATCTTCGAAGTTAGTGATATTAATACTGTCCTGAACTATGACATCAAGAAGTTCTGGCACAGCATTTCCTCGGAAGAGTTACAGGTTAAGCACCGAGTCTGAAAAGTCCAAAGTTGCAGGTAGGAACACTATTATGGATTCTGGGGAGAAGTTACTTATCTTGTAGGTTTCTCTTGGTTCTAAGTCAATTATATAAAGGTCAAATACAAAGATATATATTTTATTTGAGATCTGTTTGGAAGGTCAGCTAAAATTATAAATAGTAGGAAAAAAAAATTGCAGCTTGCAGAAAAAGTAATCAGGTACAAAAAAGATATCTATTTTTTAATTAAGCATTAAGAGGAGAAAGTTTCAGAAAGCATATTGATTCATATAGCTTACTTTCCAAATTGTGTAAATACAGTCTCATTAGTTGAATATTAAATATAATGGCTCATTACTTGGCTGTGACCTATAAAGCCCTACATGGCATGGGGCCAAGTTACCTACAGAACTATTTTTGTCCCATTATATCAACCTGTCCCACCCTAAGGTAAGGAAGATATGTTGCAGACCCCATCAGTTAAAGAATTCCAACTGGCAGAGTTTAGGAAGAGCACCTTCTCTGCCCTTGCCGTGGCCCTCTGGAATCTCTCCCCCCCCCAGAGGTGAGACAGGCCCCCACTCTCCTGTCCTTCTGCAAAGGAGTTAAAATAGATTCTGCAGCCTCTTGTGGGGAGCTCAAAGGAGCATGCAGCCATGGCGCTGGTTGGCGCTCTGAAAGCCCTCCCTTTGCCTTCTTAACTAATCTGTAACATTTAATCCTTGCCTCTTTTTAATTGTAAACTTTCTAAATTTTTACTTTTTATATACTGTTTTTACATTGTAACATTTTACTGTACACTGCCTAGGAGTACAATAACCGTGTTTCCCCGAAAATAAGACCAGGTCTTATATTAATTTTTGCTCCAAAAGATGCGTTAGGGCTTATTTTCTGGCTAGGCCTTATTTTTGGGGAAATACAGTACTGAGTGCGTCCATCTGGTTAATGATCTTAACTGGGGCTTATTTTGGGGGTAGGGCTTAAATTATGAGGACCCTGAAAAATCATGCTAGGGCTTTCTGGTTGGATCTTCTTTTCGGGGAAACAGGGAAGATGTTACCGAGGACAAGGGGCGGTTCAAAAATGTGAAAAAATAATCAATAAATTCTTTGTCAAAGAGCATTGTTAGAAGCTGTTTTCAGTCTGGAAGAAAATATGTTTCTTAATTCTTCATTCACATAAATACAGAAGACCCTGTAGTTTTAATTAAGCGAGCCTTTACTTAGAACTAGTTTTAGACATTTATGAGCAAGACTTATTGAATGGATGTGAGATTGTTGCAGAGATAGAGTTAGGAAGATCATTCTGCTCTATCCTGGTTTGTCTGAAATTGGAAGTCATGCAGGAATACTATATTGTATTCTGTTTTAAATTATAAAGAAGAAATAAATTCAACTAGAAAGCATTTGTCACATCTTTGAAAGTAACATTTTGTATATTTGAGGTATTATCTGACTTGGGTTTTGCTACTTGTTATAGGAATAGTGAACAGCAAGCTCCTGAATGATTATCTTCATCGTATTTTTCCCAGTGCTGATGGAACTCAACCTTCTGCTGCATGCAGGTAGTAGCTTCTTAATTTACTAAATACCAGGCAAATCATACTATTTGGATCTGACTGATGAATAAACCTTTAGCAGGAAGAGTTCAGTGCTGACATTATATAAAACAGGATCTATAATCTGTTTTATATATTTATATACAAGTATTTTTGTTATAATATTTATGAAGGACTTCCTCATTTTGAAAAGGTTTTGAAAATCCTCTTAGTTTCTACAGTACTCTAATATATCTGTAAATTTGGTTGTATGTTATTTACATATTGCCAATAATGCCTTAAATTATGTATCTTTTAATATCTATGCAACACTCAGAAAATTATGTGTGCTTTATAAATGTTAAATAGTAACTGCAAATATTTATAGTTCTTGAGAGTTGTAATAACATTTGTAATCTGATGTGAAATTAATTAGTTTCAGGTTTTTCAGTGTGAATTCATCACCATCTGAGTCCACCCACCTGGCTGCTGGTTGTCTCTTCTCTTTTCTTCTACCTATTCCCAGCATTTGAGCTGAGTCTTCATAATGTGTCCAAAATAGAATAATTTGAGCCTCATCATTTGTGCCTTGAGTAAGATTTACTTATTTGATAAGCCATTGGCTTGTTTTCTTGGCTGTCCTCTGTAGTCTCAGGAGACTTCTCCAACACCAAAGTTCAAAAATATCAACACTTTTCCTATTTTGCTTCATTAAACTCCATCTTTGAATTATTACAGGGTTACATGTATTGTAGGCATAGACAAATCACAGCATATGAATATATTTTTCAAGGTTTTCATGGCTGCTCTACCAAGTGCTGCTCTGCTGCATATTTCTTGACTGCTTGTTCTCTACTGTTGATGGTTGATCCTAGAAACAGTCTCCCATTTCATTATGAGCATTGTCAGTTCTAAGGTTGGTTGGTTGGTTAGTTGTCGTATCTGCTGTCATTTGTTTGGCGGTCTTTGTATTTACTCTTGATTCCATTTTTTCATTCAGCTCCTTTTATTACTAAAGTTTGCAGATCCTTTGCATTTTCAACTTTCGCAGAGTTTCATCAGCGTACTGTATATTGTTATTGTTTCATCCTCCAATTATAAAGCTATCAATCTTCTTGCCCTTAATACATCTTCACCATATGACCTTGTTTCATTCCTTTACCAACCTGGAGCCAGTCTGTTTGAATATGTTTTGTCTGTACTATGGTTTCTTGACCTATATATAGATTTCTCATGAGGCCAATAAGACGTTGATAAGACCTTAAGAAAAGCTTTTTCATTTCATATTTTATATGTTAAATTCAAATATAATTACATGAAAATTCCTTTTATTTTTATCCCTAGATAGTATATGCAAGTTCAGCACAGTACTAATGCTGCTAGAGTTTCATATGAATATGTCTTAGGACAAATGCATGTTGTACATTTTTATTTAAAGATCTGTTAGGGTCAAATTATACTTAGCAACTGAACTCACAACTGAGTTGCTAGTGTTGTTAAAAATAGCTTTCATCCCGTTTTACTTTTGATCAGGGGAGGTTATCAGGAAGAAGACTGGAGTGGTTTCTTGTTGCTTTGCTGTACCTTTCCCAGACTGTTTATTCTTTAAGTATTCCATTTCAATATTTTGTATTTTGAGTTAAGGAATTTTCTGTGTCAAATTTCTTTGATCAGTTTATTAAGGTCATAGACATGGAGATAATTTGGATAGAAGCAAAGGTGCTTTTTGGAAGCATATTTTCCACTATTTTGAAACTGAAGCTGTATAGAACTTTCAATATTATTGAATAGACTTATAGTAATTTATTTTTAAAAAATCATTTCCAACCCATTGAGACCCTTATTTCCTCAACCCCCTGTGATATAAACCTATCAGTTGCTATCATTACAAATATTCTGGCAAACAGTTTTTTCCTCCGGAGTGCAAAAATTTGTTAGAGAGATGTGGCACATTACATAACTCATGGATTCCATTTGGCTTGCTAGATCACAATTAAATGTAATCTAGGACTTGTGTCAGTTCAGTGGGAAGTTGGAAATCATCTTGCCATTGGCATATTGAATATATATAACATTCTACAAAATTCAGAATTGAAGAGAAGTATTGGTTTACTCATTTTAGGGGGGGAAATGACTCCAAATACAGGTAGGTAACTCCTTTCTTTTGGAACACCTCTTCTATCAGTGAACAATGCAACGTTTGCTGTTCCATTATGCAGTATCAAAATAATAGCATAGGGTCTATTAACATCATTTTTTAATAGGAACATTTTAGAATGTTAGTTTTTAATCCCTTCGAGGAAGAGTTTTCTTGTATATAAATAGAAACGTGAAAAATACATGAAATATTGAAATATTTAACTTTTTCAACAGAGAGCTATTTGTATAATATAAGAAATATTATGCACCATTTACATTTTATAGACAATTATGTAATTTAAATAAACCTACATGGAAATTCTGTATTTGGAAAAAAGTAAGTATACCCCTACATTTCTCACTACCTCAGATATCTAAAATTAGAATCAAGTGCAAATTATTAGAACATCATTAGAGAGGTTCTGGGAGGAACTTGTCTTATTGAAACCTCAGACATTTAGTTTGATTTGTTCTTTGTTGTTGAAATGTGTGGTATCATCCCTAGATAGAAAGCTTTGTGAGGCCTAAAGGAAGAAGATTATAGATATCTATGAGCTTGGAAAGGGATTTAAAAAGATCACCAAATAACTGACTGTCAATCATTTCATTGTCCAGAAGACCATGTACAATTGGGGAAGATTTGCAACACCTGCCAACTTGTCTAGGCCAGGCTGTCCCTGGAAGTTCAGCCTGACACCAGAACACACGATAGTGAAAGAAGTCTCTTAGAACGCCAAAATGTCATTATGCGATGTACAATTAGCGCTTGCCACTATTGATATCAAAGTGCATGAATCTACCATTAGAAGGAAGCTGCACAGATTAGATCTATATGGGAATGTGTGCCAGTACACCTTTGCTGTCCAGAAAGAACTTCAGGGCATGACTAAAGTTTGCTTACCGTATAAACAACTAGGCAAAACCCAGGATTTTGGGGACAATGTGTTCTGGACAGTAGAGACAAAGATAGAGTTATTTGGTCAAAGTACCAGAAGACATGTTTGGCCAAAATCGTAGATAGCATTTCACAGAAGACCTGAATAACAGTTGTAAAGCATGGTTGTAAAAATGTTATGGTTTGGGGCTGTTTGCTGCATCATAGTCTGAGCAGCTTACTAAATTCTCCATTGTGCAAGAAGGCGTTTAGGATAATGTGGGATCATTTATTAGAGGATTGAAGATGAACTGAAAGTGGACCTTCTAATGTGACAATGACCCTAAGTATTCCAGTAAACCTACCAAGGAAATAAAGAGTTCTGGAATTGCCAAGTCAAAGCCTGAATCAAAATCCTATCCAGATGCTGTGGAATGATTTGAAAAGGGTTGTACATGCAAAAAATCTCCCCAAACATCCACAGTTAGAAAAATTCTGTATGGAGGAGTAGGAAAAAAATACTTCCAAGTTGGTGTCAGGTTGTTTCTACCATAGGGAGCAATAGCAGATATTAGAGCAAAGAATGTCCTTACTTTATGCATTGAAGGAAATGGCATATCTTATTTAATTTTTTGTTGAATAATCAATTTTCAAAGATAGTTTTTATATTTTGTTCAATTACATTTTCTTTATATACTGTTTGAAAAAAAATATTGATATGACCGCATATTTTAAAAAAGAAGAAAAAAAACTTTATACAGGATGAATTTACTTTTTTACATGACTGTAGCTTTATTAAATTGCTACTTAACCAAGGATAATGTTGAAATAATTTAGGAAATCTGATCTATAATTTATACAAATCTCTTCACAGAAAGTCATTTTTTCTTCTGTTCAGTCGTGTCCCTGCAATTTTGTTGCCAAGGTTTTTCAGAAGTAATTGCTATTGCCTCCTTTCTCCTACCTCCAGAAAGTGACCGACCCAAGATCAACCACCTGGCTTTCATGCCTGAGGCTGACTAGAACTCACAGTCTCCTGGTTTCTAGCTTAATGCCTTAGCCGCTAAGCCAAACTCATAGAAAATCATACAGAGCCCCTAAAAATAGTTCTTTTTATTCCTAGGAAGCATCTATCATTTCAAAGTCTACAAGAACATATAGAGCAATTATTAACAGAAAATGCCAGCTCAGAAGATGGTCAAGGTAGGTATCTGTTTGGTTACTATGTTAAGGTAAGGTAGAATAGCATCTTAGGAAAAATGAACCTTATCTTTTTTTGATCCTGCACGGCAGCATTTCTCAAAATATGGGTCACAAGAATTAGCTGGATATCTCACTAGTTAGTGCAAAATATGCTGAATGCAAAGCAGCAGGAAAGTTTCAGATAATTGTAGTAAACTGGAGTACTATTATTCTTCCTTTTCAACATGCTATGTTTCCCTTGAAGCGGAAAAGTAGTTGTGTCTGGAAGGCAGACAGCTTCTGTGCAAAGTTGACCATCTGACTTGATCTTCACTCAGCAGGGAATAAGAGGCTATAAAGCTGTCATGAGGAGGACACTGAAAGAGTGTGAAAAGGGATTTGCATGCAATAAACACCAATAGAATTCTTAGTGCTCATTGAGCTTGGTTGCTTGCTTGCAGACATTTCATCACCTACCTAGGTAACTTCATCAAGGCCCTGTTTAACTTACAGCATCCGCAAGCAAACAAGCCAGCTTAGAGAGCAGTGAGAAGTCCGCAGTTCAACCCCGAGCTACAGATATTCTTATGGATTGCAATAAGGCTGCAAGAGAAAAAGAAGATGGGTTATGAATGTTATCTTATATGGTGGGCTGGGAAAAAATTTACACCCTCCATAGTTTTGCAAGCTACGGTGTTTTAAGAGCACCTTAAGAGAAACCGATTTCAAAGAAGAAAACAGCCTTGGTGAATAAGACTGGCTGTCTTATAAAACCCAGATTTCAGAAATTTTGCAAAAGTAAGTCTTTCCCCAGAAGAACATGGCTTAATTTATATCTGGGGGATAGGGTTTTTCCCTTATTCCCATTAAAATGCTTTCATTTTATCATTGCTTTAGTTGATATGTAGGACAAAATACAATGACTAAAAGAGGTGCTATTTTTCTTGCCAAGTCATAATGAAATTGTTAGTTGGCACACATTCATTTATCATTTATTATAAAGTTTGAGAACTCCTGATACATGGAGAACTGATACACAGTGATCTACAATATGGCTATGAATCATTTTAACACTTACGTGCTCAGTGGGAAACAGAGGCTGTTGGCTTTGAACTGAATAAATACATTTGAAGCAGCTCATGCCCAAGATTTGCTTTAGTAGATTTGTATTTAATTCAAAGATATTTGTAGTATTGGAAATGTTAAATTGTTTTGCATAGTTTTTTTTCATAGTCTGTAAAGACTTCCTTTTAAACATTTATAAAAATAAACATTGCATAATACAGTTTTAATGAAAAATAAGCAAATTAGTATTTTATATCAACATTTACAATTTTCTTTGGGTTTGCTAAATGATTCCAGTAATTAAAATCTGGAGATTTAGATATTGTCTAAGTAATTTTGTAATGAGTGGAAAACCAAGTTCAGCTTTGAGAGAACCACCATCAGGCAGTAGCAATCATACTGAATGGTAGCAGTAAGCCTTGTAAGGCACATTTGTGTACTCTGATAGCATGCCGTAAGTTCTGATTTTAGCTTATCCCTCTTTTGGAGTTTATGAAACGTGGTAAATGTCAACTAAAAACTAAAGAAACAATCTTTAGAAATATTCTCAGATTCAGCTGGTGACAAGCGTAATCATAGTTGCAATGCTCATTGTCTCTTTGCAGAAATTATGTTGAACATTGTGCATCCTTTTTTGAGTAATGCAAAACTTTCACTTATAGATTTATTGTTATATCTATTAAAATACATGTTAAAATATAGGTATTAATTATATCACTTCCTTTCTAAAATTCATTTCTGCTAGAAAATTGCATATATATTGCCTAGTCATTGGATTTCTTGTTGATTTCTGCACTTTTCTCATTATACTTCCTGCAATTTTGTTTCAGATCAAACTGTAGATGGCAGACTTGGTCCTTCAACTGTAGTGCTGGATCATACTAGTGGCTTTGAAGGGCTCCTGCTCGTTGATGATGATCTGCTTGGAGTGAGTGTGAAATATTTAATTTGATAATGATTTTGCTGTAGATGTAGAAGAAAACCTTCCCTCCTTCCTTTCATAGGTAAACTATTTGTCAGCATTGATATGGATTAACATTAATTTGAGATCCCATGTAGCAAAAAAAACTGTAACTGTAGATTTCTATTCCAATTTAAAACAAAGAGCCTTGTTTCTTTTTTTGCCCCCTGTTAGTGTTAAAATTTCACATTCATAAAGTTTTGCCTGCTGCATATGTAATCAAGTGGTATGATATTCTTAGTGTGATTATGGCTTGGGTACATAAATTGGCAGAGGTAGCTGTCAACCTCTGATCGAAAAGCCTAATACATTTGGCAGGCAAAAAGCACAAGACAGATGAGATAAATGGATATAATTCAATTGCTTCCAGTATTTTTCTTCTGGAAAATGTTCCATATCTGCCCTCTATTTTATGGTATTCTCTGTTATTCCTTTACTAAAATACTTACTTTGCATGTTGCCTTTCCATTTCCTTAGCATAGTTACAATAATAAAAATAAGCTATTATGTATTAATTCTTTAATTTAAAAAAATATATTCATTTTAAATTTAGGTAATCCTAAAGTCATTATTGACAAGTTAAAAGGCATGACAATTAAATACAGCTCTTTTTTTCCGATGGTAAAATATCTGGTGGCGAAATTGGGTATATCCTGTTTAATTGTATATTGTATTGTATATTGACTGCATATTATTATATACACAACAATGTGAAATCATAGCTGCCAGTTCTTTAGCAGGTGTTGACTTTCATATGCATTAAGTATTATTATTTGTTTAGATTTGCTTATTTATCCAGAGTCGCTTTGGATAATGGATTGTGGCATATTTAATAAGTAAAGAAATTTATTTAGTTGATTATTATTATTAATTAGATTTGTTAAGTCCACAAGACTCCAAACAGACTTTGGGCAGTTTGTAAAATATCAAATACATTATTAAAACACAGTCAAAAATATAACAAACATAATTGCCTGGACAAAACAACAACAACAACAATAATGATGATGATGATGCAACAGGGACTCCACTAATACACAGACCTCACGCAGGCCTGGGAGCAAAGCTTAGTCTTAGGTGAGTTCTGAAACACTTGGAGAGTGGGAGCAATTTGTCTCAGGGGGCAGTGGGATGCTATTCCAATGGGCAGAGTCTGTGACAGAGAAGATATGTTTCCCCAGTCCCACAACATGACAACATTTAATTGAAGGCAGCTGGAACTCACCTACTCTGCCTAAATGTTTAGGTGGTCACAATAACTGGAGACAGGCAGATATTCTTTGTTTCTCTCCACTTAAGCTGTTCTTTCTCATTAGTTTCTACTGTTGGTGTGATAATCTTCTTCAATGTACTTGAAGGTTTTATTTGAGTTTTCTTGCCACTCACGTTATTCACTAGATTCAGTTTCTTAGCCAGGGAAGAAGAAACAAATCCAACTCTCTACTGAGCTTATCAATCAGTGTAGTCATGCACCACTTACATTACCAATCCAGACAGTCAGCTAAGCTGCCCTGAAAACAGAGGACATTATCATTATTTCTTTGTAAACATCATTTATTACTCTTGGTTTCGCTGTTGGTTGTTAAAACCATCTATATGGACTTGTATTTTATCATCCTTTCTGATAGTTTCTCTTTTAGGCTATTAGTTCACACTTATTCTTAACCTGTTTACATAACTACGTGGTTTGATTGTAGTCTGATACATGTTGTGTCATCTGCAGGAGTAGCTTTCTCACATTATCACTAAGTATTTGTTTGGAAAAACTTGTGATTAGGAAGGCATACATATCCTCATTATCTTATACTTGCACATCTACTGATTCTAGGGAGAGAATTCACTGTTAGTTTGAGATTTGGGTCATTGGAAGTGACACAATACTTTTAACTTTCTTTCTCCTGAAATAAAGTATAGCGAAATCCTTGTGACAATCCCTTTTCTTTGTTTCTTGTATTAGGTGATTGGACATAGTAACTTTGGTTCTATTAGAGCTACCACTTGTGTATATAAAGGTAAGAATAAAGTAGGACATTCTTGGAAAGACTCTGGTTCAAGTTGGAAGACAGATGTAGCAAACAAATTAAAATAACAATTTATTCTGCAATTAATCTCTGGCTTGAATTTTTGTATTACAGATATCTTAACTATTTTGCAAGAAATGTTTGACAATGAAGCATTACTACCCCAAAATTATTTTCATTGTACAGCTAATAAATAATGCTTATAAAAACAAGGGATTTTGAAAAAGGAAGGATGGATTTATCCTTTTGATTTCCTTTGGATGATAAACCTTTAGAATTCTTTTAAGTGTTTGTAATACTTGACAAGTAATTGCAATCTAAACCATGTAAATGGAACTTTGCTGCATGTCACTTACATTCCCTTTTAGGTAAATGGATCTATGAGGTACTGATTTCATCCCAAGGTCTCATGCAGATTGGCTGGTGCACTCTCAATTGTCGGTTCAATCAAGAGGTAATGTTACAGCATTGCATACATAGTATTGCCACTCTTTCTTTAAAAAAGTGTTTTTTTTAAACAAACACTTGTTGTATTTCAAAATCTGGGGCAGTATTGAGAAATCTATGTGTGGGATTTACCCAATTTTTGAGATTTGTAATTCTTGTATTTCTTTATATTTTTTCATATGACACTGACAATTTATGGAAAGAGAAGCATCATTGTGACAAAATATTTAAAAAACATTAATGACAAGTGATGGAATATTCCAGCCTTAAGCTAACCTTTCTGCTCTTGTTCTGTACATTTTATGCTTGTAAATTAAAGGGAAATACTAAGTTAAAGCCTAAAACATATTTTTAAGTATCTTACCTCTTGTAATGAGATACTGACAAGAGATTATTGAAAAAGTACGGTATGAGAATGGGATAGTAATCCAAATACTTTTGGTTAAAGTTTGTTCTTGATTCTTACAAAGGAAGGAGTTGGGGACACACCAGATTCATATGCCTACGATGGGAATCGAGTGCGCAAGTGGAATGTGACTACAACTAACTATGGGAAAGTGAGTGTCCCTAATTATTTTACTTGGAAAGTAGCAGTTGAGTCTGAATATGTAGCTGTCTTCATTCCATATTGCAGAACAAAAGGGTATCGTTTATTATATTTCTTAGACTGGAGAGGAAAGAAGATTGGGCTATGGAATGGAATATGAAGCAGAAAAATAATATAAACAAGGAGGCATGCATGTTTGATAAATTTGAAAATAACCTTGAGGGAATACTGTTTACATGTTTTCAGAAAAACCCTTTTGTTCTTCCAGTCTTGGGCAGCAGGAGACATTGTCAGCTGTTTAATAGACCTTGATGAGGGAAACATTTCTTTCTGTTTGTAAGTATTGTGTTCAAAATCTCCTGGGTATCACTTGTTACAGCAGTCTAACAACATTTCAACATCACATCTCCTATATATGTATATTCACTGAGGTCATAAACAATATTGTAACAAAGGTTTTTTTTCCCACTTTACCATAATACTTCTCTGTAAAGTAGAATTAGTAAAAGGTCATATCGTGCTGCATTCAGGTTCTGCCATAGAAACTGGTACAGATTATTTTTGAGCAGGGATTTGTAGTGTATGTTGATAAAATTGGTAAAACCTTTCCGTCCCATGTGAAACAGATAAAACATGAATTGACATTAAAATTAAATTTCCACTGGAAGTAATCTATGTAATTGTCAATTCTTATATGATTCCTTTGAGGCTTCACTGAATAGGCTGCTCTTTGAGAAGCAGATCTTATTTATTGTAGTTATCTATAGTATTTATCATTTAAAATGTACAGAGAATTGTAGCTATATAGCGGAATGTTCACTGGAATAGTATGTGTGAAGGGCAGTGATAGGTAGTATTTAATAATCAGGAATCATACTTTAAAAAGATGGATTTATTTGGCGTCTGGATATGTAGGAGATATGACTGGTGATGTCATTTGAGTTAGTGAGCTAAACTTTTTGGCCTGCAAGTTTTGGTTTTCAGGGGCAGGTTTGAAGATGCAAAATAGGAGCCCTTAGCTTTGCAGAGGTACAAACCCATTTTCGTCTTTAACTTTGCTATAGGAAAAAAAAATGCCTAAACGTTTTCTAAGAATTATACAAGATTGAAAGACAAGGCTTCTGACCCATTATCATATGGATTTAATAGAAAAAAAGAAGTAGAAAGCAAGCAAATGAAGTTACTTGGTGTAATTTTAGCAGTATAATCTGATGACGATAGTTCTGCTTTCCATTAAATACACGCACATGTGCCACTATACAACTTTTAGGAAATCTGATATACTTGATGCAGCAATTAAAAAATACTATAGATTCCCTTATGGGAAAATCCCCAACTTGCTAATACTGAGAAAACTAAAAATTAAGCAATAGTCTAAATGGATTGTTCTGACTGTTTTGCCAAGTGATTACTTTTATGATCAGTATTATAGAATGACTTGTTCTTCTGACACATATGGTTCTGCAGAGAAAATGGCATAGGCCTGAATCATTTAGTGGCATTGTGAGACCAAATGCAATCTTAGGGCTCTGGCAAGAATTTACCTTTGCAGATAAAATCTAGGTGTGAGTCATAGCAATGGGTGAGCAAATTCTTCCCTTAGACTTTAGAATCTGTTTTATATTATTTGTTTCCATTTGGGAGGAGAAGCTACATGGCTTTGAATACTTCTGCATTTTTCTTGTGACTGCCATGTAAATAATTTATGATAAATTATATGAATTCTATTTTTTTCCCATTTTTCCCCCTTCAGGAATGGTGTGTCTCTGGGAACAGCTTTTGATAATATTTCGAGAGGTTCTGGCATGGCCTATTTCCCTGCCATCAGTCTGTCATTCAAGGAATCCGTTGCTTTTAACTTTGGCAGCCGCCCACTCCGATATCCTTTAAAAAAAGTTTTAACCAAACAGTGGAAAAATTTTTCCTGAGAAATGTCAGTATCTAAAATGTATTATTTTTTCTTATTCATGTTTGTGTTAGCTTTTCAGTGATCCATTGAATCTTACAGTTATAATACCTACAAAAAATACTTTCTTAGTGCATTTTGAACATATTTTACTTTTGTTACTCAGTAAAACTGAAGAATAACCATATAAGGTTTGTTTTTTAATTGGGGAACACCTAATAAGTTTGTACTTGAGCTGAAATTTGGACAGGGGATTTCATCTTGTGCTTGTGATTAAGATGCT